>BSAI01000104.1:194184-231737 GCA_036245035.1 Adrianichthys oophorus
CTGCACATCCATGATGCTGATCTCCCGTTCCACCACATCCCAAAGGTTCTCTGTAGGGTTCAGATCTGGTGACTTTGGAGGCCATTTGAGTCCAGTGAACTCATTGTCTTGAAATTGAAATTAAATCTATATGTATATCACAACCCATTTTGATTTCAACAACTCACTTTAAGTCAGACTTAACTAGAAATCACTTCTTGACTGCATTCGGCCAAAAAACTGCTGTTGAGCTTTTGATGGACCTTCTCCTAAAACTTTTCGGTTCTTACCTAGTCATTTTAAATAGATTGCAGCGTCTCTTCCCCACACGGAAATGCGGAGGTGTTAAAGTTTCTTTATTTTGTGGTTATTGTAGGCTTTAACCAATGCCTTTACCCACTTTCACACCGGCCGTGGCCACTTGCTTTCAAGCAGCAACTTTTGTTCAAGCGGCAGCATACAATGAAAAGTCTATGTAAACACCTGTAAAACCGCATTTGGGCCTACCACATTCAAAACCCTTGCGTTTACACTACCCAGGTTTTTTAAGTTCTTCCTCGGGCTCTACATACAAACCAGGTGTTCACTGAACACACACTGAAAGTTCAACCAACTGAACTTTTGACTGGTTTATTGTTGAAGTTTGACCAATCAGGGAGTCGGATTTGGTATTTGGGTGTGGATAGCATTCTTTTAAAAACACGGACGTGCCAACCGTTGTACTCATGATTATGGAGGAGAAATGTATTATTGCAGTATGTTGGACGACACAAAGTCTTTCATTTATCAGAATAGAGCTGTAAAAGAAAAAGCCTGAGACAAGATTTAAGAGATTTACACTGATTTGACATTTCGCACCAAACCTCTTTCAGCTAGTGCTAGTAAATAGTAGAAAAACAAAAGAAGAAGAAGCCCCTCCCTGCAGCTCTGTGCTTGCCAGGTGCTGGTTGGGTGTGAACAAAATGGGGTGAATGTGCGATTATGAAACCACATATAGCACGTTCTTGAACGTGCAACACATCCCCAGGGTGAACATTTCATTACAGCATACAGCAACAACTCAATGCAGAAGAACGCTACCCAAAAGTTTCAATTTCATCAACACACATCAGGCCCCCACTCTTTTCACTCATTCAGTCAATAATTAAATCCTGTAGGGCCGAACCCCAAAGAACAGTTGAATGACAGAATCAACGGCCAACAAACATACAACTTATAAAATAAAATATAATACTTGGTATTATATATGTCATGACAAGCGTCATTCATCTGATGAACATGTAACATGATTTGGCGCTTTTTATTTTTTTTTATTTCAGTTCTTCTACTACAGACAAGTCGTCATTGGCACAGAGAATTCTGCAGCTGCCTAAGAGTTATATTTACATTTCAGAAAAAGGTACTTTTTTATTGTGTTGTTTACTTACAGCAATAAATCTGAATAGATAAAGACTTCCTCGTACTTTTATAAACTGTTTTGTCTTTCAGTATTTCGTTATCCCCTAAAGCTGGCAATATCAGCGTTTGTGACCTGTGTCGCCATGTATCACGTACGCTTGAAATCAGTCCAAACGTGGCTTAGTCAAATGCAAATGCATTAATCAGGTTTTGTGTTTCACTCCTTAGATGGCATTGTTGCTGGTCGTTCTTGTCGTGCCCACTCTACACATTGTTCGTGCAGGGATTGATGAAAACATTGCCTTCCTGTTGCTGGGCTTTGGGATTATATTGTCAGATGACAGGATGGAGGTTGTCAAAATTGTGACTTTCTACACCTGGCTGCTGGAAGGTGAGAAAGTCACTTATTTTTCACAACCTTAGAGAATATATTGACAAATAAGAGTTATATATTTTGTCTCTTAGTGTGCTACATCTGTGCAACAACCCTGTCTTGTCTGATCAGCCTCTTTATGCTCATGAGGTCCATGCTTCTTCATAGGTACGTGTCTCCTAAAGCTCCTAACTGATTTTAAATACTAACTTCTCGAAGGTTGTTACTTTCTTTTTTAAGCTAACCTCATGCTGTTCAATGTCCTTCAGATCAAATTTAAAGTCTCTTTATAAAGGAGAAATATACAACATCAACAACAGCCAAAAGACGATCCGCCCTTCGTATTGTGGCGTGGTGTGCTGGATGGGTTTAACAGGATACCAAGCTGCCATCGTGTGTCTTGGTAAAGCATCACAAACAGAAGAATCTAAAGTGTTCGGACTCAAATCAAACATAAATTAATCCAATTTCTAATTCAAACCAAATACCTTACAGCAACTGTCCCCAACCTCCTGGGCCGTGGACTTTTCTCTGGGACAGTTGGTACTGGCCTGCAGAGAAAACCAAACATAACCTACCATGCATTTTTTTTGTTTTCTCTGAAAACTGATTCTCGAGAAATGTTTTTGTTTTGAAAAACGACCACATCCGTGTCATTGTTGATGCATGTCGAATCGCTCGGTCGAACGTCAGAAATACATCCGTTACTTTCTAAAAGCGGCTGTGCCGACCAATAGCTCAGTACTCCCCCAGCTGGCAAGTTAGCAACCAGGAGTCTTTACTCCAGATATGGATTTATGGTAACAGTTCCCACACACTCAACCCACACTGCATATTTTCAGCAACTGCTTGTCTAATTTTTACAAGGATGCTGCTAATAAAACTGCTCAAAAGGAGGATTCATGTTTATTATTCAATTTAGAAAATATCAGGTTTGGGGGTTGTTTTTTAAAAAATGTTAATTTTTTGTACGAGATTGAAGTTGGCGTCTGTTTTTTTAACTTACGCTTTGACAGATTTGGGTGAAGGGAAAATCAATATCACACTTTAATGGGTTCTACTCAAAATCTAGTGTAGATAAAAAGTTTAAAGCAGCTGCAGATATTTTACGGACAAAAATAAATGTTTCCCCTTAGAAGGTAAACAGTAAGCTAAAAACAAACAAAAAAAACCACACCCTTCAGCCTATTGTTTGACATTAAACCAACCTGTGGCCTGAAAAAGGTTGGGGACCACTGCTTTCTAGCATACACAAAACTGTCGGCCTTTTATTTAGACTATCTTTAGGGAAATTTTTGGCTCAGAAAGGGTCTGAATAGAAAATGAATAAAACATAACAGTAACTTAGACTGTTGTGCTTCAATACATGTTATCAATATCTACATTTTTAAGAGAAAGTCAAATACTATAATGCATACACTGAACCGTGGTCCACGGTGGCAGCGTGGTTATGGTACGGTTTTTCAGAAACCGGTAGTGTAGGACCCAATATGCAGGAGACCAGGCTTAACCAAAAACATAAAACCAAACCAAACTAACCCAGAGAACCCTTACAGTAAACTGTGGATTAACAACCTCAACCAGATGAGACTAACAGAGAAAGCAGAACATGACAAAAACATCACAAAATTCCAAATCCTCCCAGTACCCCTCCCCAAAAAAGCAGATCCCAGATGCTCAAACCTGAAGGAGACCTTAAGGAACAAAACAAAAGCTAAACCAGAAAACAGTTAGGGCTCCTGCAGCCAGACAAATGTGAGGGGCATTAGAGAACCCCTCCTCTGGAACAGGCATGAAGAGGGCAACAAACAATAACCTCTGGAACAATAAACATGGCCAAATGGGGGAATGCACGGTTACTATTCTCAGAAACAGGGAACATGAAGTGTGGCCCCAGCGACCCTCCTCAGGAACACATGAAGGAGAGGCCCTTCTTTCCAAAAGAAGCGTGGATGTGGCATCTCAAAACAAGGGTGCAAGAAAACCCTTTTCATGTGGTATGGCATGGATTGTAGTAGAAAAGAAAACCTGGTCAGGTCATTCTCTCAGGAACTGATGGTGTAGGACTCAAAAGGCTAGAGATCAGGTTGGTGACAGAAACTAAAACATTTAATAAATTGACTGAAACATGACAAAACCTTCCAAAGTACTGGAGAGGAGAGTCCAGCCGATAGTCGAAGCTCAGATCCAGAAACAACAGTGCGGTTTCCATCCTGGTCGTGGAACTGTGGACCAGCTCTACACCCTCTGTAGGGAGCTGGAGGGTTCGTAAGGGTTCTCTCATCCTGTCCATGTGTGTTTTGTGGATTTGGAGAAGGCGTTCGACAAATGACAAAACCGTAGGAGACACAAAAAAGGTGACAAAGCAAAGCAGATGGCCTGACAAGGACGAACTGAAAAACATACAATTAAATAGACTGAAGGCAATTAACTGAAATGAAGACAGCCCTGGATCATGATTAACCTGAAACTGATGTGACTGACAAAGGGCAACTCAGAATGTGACCAAAATCAACATAAAAACCAAGCTAAACCACAGAAACCTTGCAGGGGCAGCCGTATATTCTGGACGAAAAACACAGGTGCATTTCATTGATGGCATTTTGAATTCACAGAGATTGCTTGACAAGACCTTAAGGCCCATTGTTGTGCCATCCCCTCATGTTACAGCATGATAATGCATGGCCCCAAGCTGCAAAGATCTGTACACAAATCTTGGAAGCTGAAAACATCCCAGTTCTTGCATGGCCAGCATACTCACTGGACATGTCACCCATCGAGCATGTTTGGGATGTTCTGGATCAGCGGGTATGACAGCGTGCTCCAGTTCCTGCCAACATCCAGCAACTTCACACAACCACTGAAAAGGGAGTGGACCAACATCCACAGGCCATAATCTACAATCTGATCAACTCCATGTGAAGGAGATGTGTTGCTCTGCATGAGAAAAGTGGTGGTCCCCAAAGCCCCCCCAATGAAACAAAACGGCACGTTTCAGAGCGATATTTTATTGTGACCAGTCTAAGGCACAGCTGTGCATTAATCATACTGTCTAATCAGAATCTTGACATAACACACCTGTGAGGAGGGATGGATTATCTCAGCAAAGAAGATTTAGACAGACACCATTGTGAGCAAACATTTATTGTGTGTTTGTAGAAAATGTGTCAGACCTTTGAGTTCATCTCATGACAAATGGGAGCAAAAACAAGTGTATATATATGTATAACTTTAAATTTAGTTTTTCCTCATTTCTCTTCACAGGAATGGCTATCCAGACTTTAGTGTTTTTCATCTGTTTCCTATTTCTAGTTTTTTTAATCATAATCCCTATTTTTTATGGCCGTAACATCATTGTTTTTGAAATTGCAGGAAAGACATGGTAAGTCCATGACCAAGCATGCTTGTGTTTCTTTTTTCTTTACTTACATTTAAAATGTTATTAAATACCAGCAGAAGAAACTCATGAAAGTCATTGCTTTTATTCTTTATTGTCTCAGGCCAGCCTGGGTCACCGTGATTGTGGTTACAGCGCTGCAACATGTAACTGCAAAGTTTTTTTTCATCCAAAAGGAATCTGGTACCAGAGATCTCAATAACAGGTATTTTGTTTGTTCCAGCTCAGAGATTGCCACAAAGTACATTAAAATAATATGTTTATTCTTTATTAAAAATTTGAGGAATAACTGCTGTTCTTCTTTGTGTGCAAATTGTGAACTTCTATTTACAGAGTCATCCCAATTACAGTGGTTTTTGGTGTTTTTATCATGTCATTGTTGCATTTTTCTAAAATTAAGCTCAAAATTGATTCATTTATTAACATTGTTGTGAATCTGGAGCAGGAGAAAAAATATAGTTTAAAAAAAACCTAATTTGTTTTGTAGAAAATATTCTGGGCAGAAAGCTGGACAAAGTCTCTGCTCCCCTCCATTCTGATGCATCCACTTGCAGACAAATAGATCCGTGAAGATTCCTTCATGAATTTCCAATGAACTAATGCTGCTCTGCAGGAATTATGTCCCAGAAAATAACACAGATTGTTCGAATTTTGGCTAAAATCGGCACAAGCATAAGTAAAAGACCACTGGGAACACGCTTAAAATAACTCAAAGATGAGTTCATATAATATAAATTCCAATAAACCATTTATTGTCGGTTTTATATCTCTGTTATTAGTTTTATCAATGTATCAGTCCAAATTAAAAATTCCCGTGAGATCAAAAAGGGGTAAATATCATGATGTCAAACTGATACTAAAGTTTTGACATCAGTTTGATTTGCACATTCAACTTGTTTTTGACCTCAATTGATGTCGAGCTTTGATGTTGATTTGACGTCATTTCAGCATCCATTGTCCACTGGGTAGATCTGGAATATTTTAGACTCACTGCTGTGACTGTTGGGATATGCAGCAACGTTGAATTTTAGGGTCAGTTCTAATTCAGTTTGAATTGAAAAGAAAACATCAAATATCATTTTAAGTCACGTGCTGAGATATCATTAAACCTAAATTCATCGACTTAGCCTACATTTTTCAGAAACAAACGAAGCATGGAAGTCAATTTGATATAAAACAGAGTCAGTTTGAAGTTTAACATTTAGTCATCGAATTAACATCAAATGAACATCAACTGCATTACCCAGCATTCTTAATTTTGTTTTTCATGTGAGATGGAATTTCTACTGTTTATGTATTTCCCACACTGAAACAATGGTAAGAAAACAAAAGTTTAAATAACGTTGTCCACTAAGTGAACCAAATATCAACCCAGTTTTGACATCAAGCCGACATCAGGGTGCTCGCTGGGAGTAGGTCCTATAATAAAATGATGTCTCTGTCCATTCATTGCACTTTTTCCACATTTTTTGGATGGCATGGTTTTGGATTGTTATCAGCCAACGTATTTATTGTAAAAACATAGATACAACTCTTTGTACATTTCTGGTAATTAAAGAAAACATTTAAATGTGCTTTTAATCAACTAACACATTTATGAATTGTTGTTCATTGGAATTCTTTACTTGTTGTGAACTTGTTATTTGTTCACCTGCTATAGTTCTTAGCAGTCTGGTAACTAAAGGCTCCAAAAAAGAATCTGATTTAGCTGGTTATAGTGAGAACACTGTTCATCCAGTCTGTAAAAAATGCATTTCTTGCGCCATTTGTTGACCCAGTTTGTCTGTCATGACAAGAAAGCTGACTTCAGCTCTAAAGATCCTTGTGTTTAGTTTTTTTCAGTCTTTCTGTGGTGACTTTCAGGGAGAGTCTGTTCCTCCTGACATACCTGATGTTCGTGGTCAACGTCATTGTGGGCCTCATTGTTGTCATATGGAGAATGGTGATAACAGCTTTATATAACATCATTCATCTTGTTCGAATTGACATCAGTCTACTCCACCGCACTGTAGAGTCCTTTGATCCAGGTACTTTCAGTTTTTGGACAACTATGGCACAGAGCAATGACGAGCTCCTTTCATATTTAGAAATATATATTTAAAACTTTTTTAATGGTAATGGTTTTACAAAGAGGTCGAGATGATGACTGGTTATTTTACCCTCTTCAGCCTACAGCTACTACACCCACTTCCTGAACGTGGAGGTCAGTCAGTCCCACCCAGTGATGAAGGCTTTCTGTGGACTCCTTTTGGATGTGATGGTTGAGGGTGGCAGAGCTGGACAAAAAACAAGTGCAGAGGAAGGTAGAAAGACCCTGACTTCTTGTAAACACAAACACTATACTTATACCGCCTCACAATAGCACTTGAACACATGCCATGTATGTTTTAAAAACGTATCCTGAAGTTCCTCCTCTTTCTAGAAAGTCTGTTTGTAAATGCAGAACACAAACGGCATTATCAAAAACATCCTAATAGCATTGATGATATAGCCCTAAATATAATGGCACTCTGAGGGGCGAAGCCAGGAGTCGATACATCGCCAACAACAATTCAATGTCCATTGATGACCCACGTTTACATCCACAGTAAATGATTGCCAGGCTGTTGAATTTCAAACTTCTACTCTTTGTGTAGTGTAGAGACACGTGCATAATCCCTCATGGAGCCATAGATCTGAAGACTTACCAGATCCTGCGCTACAGCTGCATGCTCAGGCTTTCATTGCAATTTTTTTTCTTTCTACATTTGATACACTAATTAGCTTAAAGACAATCATCTTTTGATCTATTCTCAAATGTGTTTAATTATGATTATGCTGTTTTTAGGCTAAATCTAAAACCTGTGTCGTTTTCTAGGACATAGATCTTGCAGAGCGGCACAAGTTCATTAGAAATTCACCTCTCAGTTGTGGGGACTGCCCCGTCACCCAGAACTGAGAGCTATCTGTTCTGTAAGCTGTAAGCTTGCTGGCTGTCAAACCCCCAACCTCACATTAGCAGTGCAACAAAAATGGCGAGCATTATCAGAGATATGCAGCCGAACCGTTTTGAGCCAGATTCCAGCTCGGATGAGGAAAACTGAGACCTCCATGGATCTACTTGTCTGCAACTGGATGCATCAAAATGTAGCTTACAAATACGATCTTTTTCAAACAGCATCTTCTTTTCTGCTCCTGATTCACAATATTTTTTTAATAAAGAAACACTCAGAAATGCAATTGTGATTTTTTAAAATTTGCATTCCCCATCATGAGAAAAATACAAGAACATGTTAAAAACATCAAGAACATGATTTTCATTGGAGTGGGTCTTTTAGCCTCTAGGCTCATGTTCCATCTTTGAGGACAGCTGGTGACAGATCATCAAGTCAAAAGAACAAATGAAATATAAAAACAAAACGCTTACAGCCACACAAAAAGTGTGTTTGTCATCAACTCTGCAAGTTGTCCCAATAAAAAAGATTTGAGATCTTGAATGTTCACTAGGGACAACTTGCAGAATTACTGATTGACAAATAATCTTTTGACTCACAGTGTGTATGTAAAGCAGGTCACATTATTTATGATTCCATGAAGACTCCATGAAAAACATGGCACAAATGTTGGAAACGTGATTTAGGATTTTCAAGGTCCAGCACATGTTATTTTGTCATTTGAAGGATGTTTCTAGAGCCTTTTAAGCTCAGTTTGAATGTCATTTTTCTTCTTTGTGCTTTCAGGGATTCACCAGAACAGTACCAATAAGAAGACCAGCAGTCAGAAAATTTGTAGTCGCTGGCAGCTACTGTACACCCTAGTGAACAACCCGTCCCTCCTGGGATCCAGAAAGCACTTTCAGACATTGCAGATGTCAGAAAATGTCTTGAATTGCACTCCTAAATGCAGCTCTAAGAGAGGAAGCAAGAGGGAAGCTGACCCGGCATCTGAGGAGGCAGTCGAGTCCGTAAACACCCAATGAAAAACAGCGGCCTCATCAAAAGTCATGAAGAAAATGTATTTCAGTACATTTTCAGTTGATCAACATTTCCCTTCTGTGGCATTTGTCTTTGTCATGCAACTAGATTAAGAAAAGAATTGTGTTTTTTTGAAGAGCAAGCCACAGTCAAACAAAAATGCAGACTTTGAAGCTTTACGGACAAATTTGAACAAAAACGTTGGGACACCCTCTTTAGTTTAATTAAAAAAATCACAATAATCATTACAATTCTAAATAATCTAGAATTCATTCTATATTTTTCAAAGTCAACTGTAAAAAAATGTAGAGGTGTCTATTCAATTAAATCATGAAATAAATAAAATACGCATGAAGAAGTGATGAAACCCCAAACCAAAAAGTGCATGTATACGTTTGTAGCACAATTTCCCTCTGTTTGTATTGTTGTGTTCTCTCACCGTCCCTCCCACTTCCTCGAGGGAGCTCTTTCCATGTTCTTTTAAAAGAAATTCAGATCAGGCCTCCTGGAAGACATTCACAACAGTCCAATGCTGTGCCTTTGAGCTCTGCTCTGCTCGAGACCCACTTCAGTCATGGTTTTAGCTATTATATTATGTACTATTTTTCCCAGTGGTCCTTTAATTATAACTAAATGATGGCTTTAACCAAAAAAAAAGAACTTGTAGTCTTCTAGGACATATTTTCTGCAGAGCGGGAGGAGTAGTTGTGGGCAGGACCGTTGCCGTGATGCAGCCCCCCCTTCACAGGGCTGAGATCTATCAGTTTTTTTGTTCTTCAGCTAGCTTACAACCCCTCACACCCTCAATCCAACATTACCGGTGCAACAAAAATGGTGACCAATATTGGAGCTATCCAGCCGTACAATTTTGAGCCAGAGGCAGCTCAGACGGGGAACATGAAGACGCATCAGAATGGGCCAGAGCAGGGATCCTGTCCCAGCATTTTTTTTACAGGACAAATACAATATTTTTCAAACTCCTTTTTTTTGTTTGCTCCTGATTTACGATTTGAAAAAATAACTGCTCATAGATGCAATTGTGAGCTTCATGTTGTTCCATCAAGAGAAAAATGCCTCAAGAACACAAGAAAAACACATTTTCCTCAGAGTGGGTCTGTAAGTTTAATGACTGCTATGAAACTCATTTCACATCAGCCATAAGTTGACTGTGACACTATAGCATGAATGGTTTTTTTTCTGGAGGTGTCATCATTTTTGTTCTTATTTGTTTCTTAGTTAGTTCTCAGACTAATTCTGTTAAACAAATCAAAGCAAGTCTGAGTTTTATTGTTTGCTTTTTAAATTTTTTCTTTGTGTGACACAATGCAGCTATTATTTAAGAAATGTTGTTATTATTGTCATGCAATATTGCAAAATTCCAGAAATGTTTGATGATCAAAATTGAACACTTACAGCTCCTTTAATTTCAGCTTACTGTGAGCTGAGGAAATTATTCTGCTATCATACCATTCAGCTTTTTATAGACTTGAAAATTTATTTCATTTCTAACATAAATACATTTCCATTTAAGACTTTTATATAATAAATGCTGTTAAAATTTTATTCATTGGGGTTTTTAAAATGTACCTCCCCAAAAATTTGGAAATGCTGTTCAACATACAGTAGTTGGTGACCATGTCTAGACAGTGTCATTTAACTGTGAAGCTGTGCATGACACCTCTATCCATTTTTTTTGGTTTCATTTACTTCTGACAAAAGCTCACCAGCATCAACTTCACTTAAAGGGCCTATGTCATTCCATTGCTAAACCTTTCAGAGTAAAATGCATCCATTTATGATAATATTATACCTTTGACACACCAAAGAACACGTTTTATTAATTAGGAGTTATTTTCTTGAGCTCTTTTCCTACATGGAAGTTAGGCACCTCGATCTCTGAGGCAGTGGCGGTTCCACATTGAATTACCATCCGGACCAGACCCGTTTTTCTCCAAGCACTTGAGTAAGCATTATCTTTGAACTGCTGCCCCGGGCAGCCGCCTGTCCTGCTCACACCTAAAACAGCTACTGCTCTGAGTGTGGGCGCCATCCGTTTCATGGTGTCATCCTAGAGCTGGCCTCGGCAGCGTGTCTACGTTTCGTCCACGAAACAACAACAGGTAGGGTGTTGGCTCTTGAGGACCAGGGTTGGCCAGCTCTGAGATAGGGCCTTTGACTGGCTTGTGAATAATGCATGTAGCTGTCCAGCAGATGGCAGCCTAATCCTAAAGATTGGTAGCAGTTTTTGTCTTTAATTCTGCTAAAGGAACAGCTTTAGTAAGACTCTGTATTGGGTTTTCTGAAGGCTCAGTTTGATCTGTTTAGATATGAGCTATGGCGTGGCTTTGGTTTGGAGTTTTGATCAAAGATGTGAAAGTTAATTCCAAACTGTAGTACATTCATGTCTGGAAGTGAAGTCATGGCTTCTGGATTTATAGACTTCTCTGATCATCATAAAACATTAGGTCAGAAAGCAAATGGCTCTGTGAAAATGAAGACAAAACATGAAAGCAAAAAATGTGGCTCTATATTTAGTGAAAGAAACAATAAAAACACTTAAAGTAATCACAGACTTTGCTTCCTATGATAGTCTAACTGTTTCAACAATTTACATTTTGGACTATAAACCTGTTGTAACATAAGGCAACATAAGATTGTAACATAAGATTTCACTTCAAATTCAAGAGTATTGTTTTAAAGTGTTATATATAGAATAAAATGTGATGAAATGAGTCACTTGTTATAACTGCGCCTTCCACCAAAGGCAGTCTCTGCAAACAAACTTTTTTCTTTTTTTAGACCCAATGAAAAGAAAGAAAGAAAAAAAAAACGTTAATATTTGTAATAATGAGATAAAGATGTTGAAAATGTTTTTACTTTATTTCTTTTCTTTAAATAGACACATCTGAGGAAAGCGTCAAAAGGCATTTTACATTTCTAGCTTCATGCAGAGACAGAAAAAGGATTTGTGTCATTTTCTGTCCCTTTCTGACTCCTTTGGGGAAAATCTCATTAATGGTAAATGATTTACTGACATTAAACAACTATCCAGCTTTTTTGAAAGACAATTTTTTATTTCCAGATCCTCTTTATCGTGTTTTCTATTTTATGCTGCTTCCCTTACTGTTTAGATCTGAGGCTATTTCTGAAGGATTTTTTTTTTAAGACCAAAAACCCCAAAGTTTGTGCTGCAACGTTTGGATTTTGCACACGGATGGACTTATTTCAAAACAAGCAAAACATTAGAACTGAAATTGGTTCATTTCAGGTGATCATTAATTTCTTGAAAAAGAGTGGGAAGAATCAAACATGGATGCACAAATCCTTTGCAGATGGACTTGGGTTCACAGATTCTTTTATTAATCCATGACAACATTAGATCCAACACTAAACCTGAGTCACTGGCTTTCTCTGAGCTCTGCTCAAGTGTTAGCACACACATCAAATGTGGCCGTGCACTTTCATAGATTTAGAAGAGAATTCCAACAAAGTCTCAATATTTCATAACGTTTTTATACTACATTTATATCATTCATTATTTTATATTTCTGTATATATGAGTAAAAACAAACATATAGTAAACAGACCTGCTGCTACTTCATCTTGTCCTTACGGCTTTTCCCTTCAGGGGTCAACACAGTAAATCAGCTTCCTCTATCTAACCCTGTCTTCTGCATTCTCTCCTCTAACACCAGATAGGTATCTCCTCTGGACTTGACCGAACCGTCTCAGTCTGGCCTCTCTGACTTTCTCTCCAAAACCTCTAACATGTGCTGTCCTTCTGATGAACTCATTCCTGATCCTTGATCCTGATTTTTTTTTATCAATGCTTTGTTATGCATCAAGTTCAAAATGAAATTGCCCCAAAGTTTCACAAGAAAATAAGAGGATGTGAATCAATGGCAGCTAAAGTTAAAGTCTTATCATTTCCCACACACCTGGGAGTGGAACATCAGTTTTCTGCATTGACCCATTCCCTGGGGCAGCAGTGAGCTGCAGACACAGCCACACTCTGGAGCCATTTAGTGGTTTAAATCCCCCCAAATCACATCCCTTAATGCTGAGTGTCAAGCATGGTGCTATAACTAATTTGAATCAGTTCAGTCACCTTTTTTCAATATTGCCCCTGCAATGGTGGAGCCTGATAATCTCAGTCAGCAGTGATTAGTCCGAGTTGATCTGAGTCACCGTTTCTATGGAACCACTCTCTCCAATCAAGAGTGAGCTTGTGGGAAGGCCACACCCCCACCACTTGGAGTTTGGCTTGAAAGAATCTGTCAATCCTTTCAAATGTTCAATGTGAGACCACAGACTCTTATTGAGGCCTCTGATTGGTCAGTTTATAACTTTAATAACTCGAACTCAAGAACATGTTAAAAAAGGCATCAGAGCAAGAATGGTTATTCTGACAAATAGAATAAATGAGTAATAGCTGTTTATTTCTCTATACAAGTCTATGGGAACGCAAGGGGGAGGATTCACTCAGTAAAACTGCACGAGTTAAATGTGTAAAGCAGGCGTGACAGGCTCTGCATCACACAGATGGATGTTGTGTGACAAATTTTACAAAAACCTTAATAAGACAAAACATCCAGTTATTTCAGCTCTTTGCTCAATCAAACAGATATGTTATAAAACAAGTCCTGTAGTGTGAGGACAGTTTTTTTCTCTTTCTCCTGAGACAGTTAAACTTCAGCATATGATGGAGGTGGGTGTTCAGTCAGTCTGTTTGCACTGCTTCTGGATCCAGCTAATGCAGAATTTAATCAAGTCATCCTCCGTGATTCACACACTGCCAGGAAAATTAAAAAGGAATTATGAGTGGAAGGACCTGAACCCCCCCAATTGATCACCCTCGCCTCCCCTTGGGTGCGCCCATCCATTTTCCTTGTAACTTACACCCCTCAGAGGAGGAGAGCAGTGTCATTTCAGCTGTAATGTGCTTCTGTTGCTCCTCTTGCAATCACAGACTTTCACACTGCTGTATGAATAGCTCGGGGGACTTAAGAGAGCCTATTTTGTTTCCATAATCTTTCACAGCCCTCGACATGCCGGCTTGGTGCAAAGCACTTGTTCACACCATAGACAGAATGGGAAGAAAGAATGAACGTAAAGAGGAAAATGGCTCTTGTTCATGAATGAGGAGGGGGAGAATTAGCATAAAGGTACACAGCATTATGCTAATGTCTTATGGCTTCTTTCTGCTGGCGGTGGTAAATTGAATGATGCTTAATGATAATGCCAGAATGAGATAAAGCCAGGCAGATCCAGCAACAAAAACTTCTGCTGTGAATCATATTCCTTCAAGACTTCCCCAGAATGCTTGATTCAGAAGCATGCCTCTCGTCTGGTCAGAGTCAGTACGGTTTGTGAATCTGAAAGAAAGCCTTTTCCTGGTGAAGATTACAGGCTTAAAGGAAGAATTTGTAATGAATCTTCAATGGTAGGAAAACGTTTGATGAAAAGCTTTTCATATGTATGCAAAATTGTAAATTCTTTTTTTTCGAGTGTTTTAGTGCTTTATCAATATTCAACAACAAATCCATCCCTGTTTCTACATCTTAGACATTTCTGACACACTGGTCTATGCAGAGCTCACTTAAACTTCAGTCTCAGTCTGATCTGTCGCCAGGTTTGATGCAAAGCTGCATGGCCGGAGGCACCACAACAAGACAACAGGAAAACACAATTACTATTACACACAGCCTAAAACATACAGTCAGTAACCAAACAAGGCTCTCACAGACAAAGACAGATAGACAGTGACCATGAAGCAGGGGTGGGAAATACTTTTGGGCCAGAAAGGCTTGTAATATTTGGCAGAAGAGCATGACCAGGAGCGGAAGTGGAGTGTGTTGATAATCTACCTCATAGGAGAAGGAAAAACATAGAATCTGTACAAAAACACAATTCAATTTTGATTTAAAATAAATGTATACATTTTGAAACAAAACATTTTGGAGTTTTTATCACAGTACTAAAGCTTTTGTTCTCATTTTAATGCCAGTTACATCAATGGGTTGATGAGGGAAAATGCAAACTTAGAAAAATTCTGCACTTATGTGGTGTTGGAATGATCGGAAATATGTCTTTCCAACTCAGAAAACACACATAAACGTCAGAAAAACACAAATTTTCCAAAATCACATAAAAGCAGAATAACTTTCTGCACCTAAACAAAGGTCGGTTTCTTTATTTAGTGCACCAGCTATGGGCAGACTAGGATCATCAACAGAATTTATTCCAGTTCAGTAGCCAGATTTAGTTTAACGGGCTGCATGTGGCCCCCGGGCCGTGATTTGCCCATTCCTGCCATACAAGCCAGAATGATAAACCAAAAAAAGATTTTTTAATTGCACAAAATAAAATAATCGTATGACAGCACTTGTTTTCATTAACATGTTCTTGTAGCATTTTCTCCTAGTGGAGGACCTTTATTAAAGAATTAATGATGAAATCTGCATCTCTGAGTATTTTATAATTCTAATCATGCTGCATCAGAAACATGATGCTTGAAAAAGCTGTGGCTGGTGACGTAACTACTCACCAGGCGTGCCAAAGTCTTTCTTACCACTCTGCTCTTCCATCCTCTTGCATGCATTCAATTTCCTCGTCTGAGCTGGCCTCTGGCTCAAAACTGCATGGCTGGATTGATCCAATATTGCTCGCCATTATTTTTGCACTGCTAATGCTAGCTTGGGGCTATAAGCTCGAGCACGCAGACAGAGCTCCCAGTGACGGAGAGGGAAAGGGGGCGGGGTTGCTCCAAGCTGACAGTCCCACCCACAAACCAGAATTGTTTAATGAACTACTGCCGCTTGGCATAAAATATGTTTTAAAAACAATAAAGGCTTTTTTAAATAGTAATATAAAAAAGACAATTTTAGCTAAAAACTGCACAGTCATAGATAAAAGGCCCATCACCAACGTCACACCTTGAAAGGAACATAGATATTTCCTGTTACAGTACTTTCCTACTTGCTACAACCCACTTTAACACTGCAGCACACACACACAAAAGCCTTGGCTTTGTTCTAAAGCTCTGTTTCTAATGTTATACAGGCTCCATTTACTCATGATTGCCTATGACTACTGACCTCTAAACTCAATTCACACAGGTACTGAGGAAAAAAACATCAATGCTGGCAGCAGGTTGTTTTACCCCTGGGCTTGTGGATAAACCATAACCTCAATGTACACACACACATGGTCAGAAGGGAGGCCCGAATGCAATCAGAATCAAACTCACAGGTTTACAACTTTCTTTTTATGCAAAATACTGGTTATCATTGCCTCTTAAATTGGATTCTTTTTAGATCGGAGATTTGTTAAAATTATTTTCTGTTAAATTTGAAAAGAAGTGAAACAAGTTCAACTAAAAAAGAGATCATGGAAAGAAATGTAATAGGAGTAACAGGAGTTTGACAAAACACGTTTTTCTGCTTCAGTAGAGTTTCATTCCTTTCATACGTGTTTTAAAGTTGTAACATGATGTCCATACATGGAAATGGGTTTTGCTTCTGTTAACTACATTTGTGAGACAAACTTGAAAATGCAGGATACAATTTTGCTTTTGCCAGAGATGGTAACAAGTCATCGCTTTGCAAGTCATAGGTAAGTCTCAAGTCCCGAGTCCCGAAAGCAGACAAGTCCAAATTGAGTCTTAAGTCAAGGCCCAACCAGCCTCAAGTCACCTCCAAGTCATTGAATGTTTCAAGTCCTTCAACAACAGAGTGATGTTATTTACACAGACCATGTGTACTTTTAGAAACTACATTTATTTATCAACATTTTGCAATTATATTAGCATCTGCAAGCATCTGAGCTCTTGCATCCCCACTTCAAAAATCCAAAATGAGTTCCCTATAACAAAAAAGTAGTTTACCACATTTGCAATTGTAGTTACCCGGAGATAGAAGGTAACAAGGGTAAAGTCTGGAAATTGAATTCCCTCACTACAGACCAGTGACGCACACACACAGAGACAGGTCTTTGTCAGTATAGTTTTTAATCTTTGGATTTTGGGGAAACAGCAAGTCTTTCCGAGTCAGAGGACTAAAGTCCAAGTCAAGTCACGATTTACTGAAGTTAAAGTTCAAGTCAAGTCACTTGTCACTGCTGTGAAAGTCCAAGTCGAGTCTAAAGTCATCAAATTCACGACTCGAGTCTGACTTGAGTCCAAGTCATGTGACAGCTTGGGCTTTTGCAATGCTAAAACAATCTTAAAGGGCCTATGTCATGCTTTTCTTAAGCCTTTCAGAGTAAACTGTATCCATATATATGATCATATATTACCTTTGGCACACGAAAAACAAGTTGTTTATGAAATATGGGTAATTTTGAGAACAGGACCGGCTGAGGACAGCCTCAGGCTGCTCAGTGCAATGGCTGTGTTTCAAACTGAGTGTAGCCTTAAATGCTCCTCGGCACAGTAATTCATTTGGTGATTGCAGCCTTAGACACTGATCAACATGATGTCTTTTGGCCCCGACGAGAGCCGGGCATCTATGTTTATGTCACTCAAGTGATTGCATCGGATGGTTGCTTCCACACAACCGTTCATTATTTCTGATAATGGGCACCTTGAAAGACATGATCCAGATTCAACTGTGGTCACTTACAAAATAAATAAATATTGAATACATTATTGGTACTTTAATCCTGTTATGTTTATAAGTTTGAATTGCTATTCACAAAAAGCTGATTATTTGATTTGCAGTCTAACTCATTGTCATGGTAACGGGTACGGCGCCTGAAACTACCTCGCACTGCTATACATAAAGCAGTAGCGTACACATTCTAAATGTCATAATAAGTAATACAACGCATCATTTTGAAGGCAAAGTTCACTTTGTACTGCTTGTTTTTGTCCAGTCACAACAAAGACACAAAGTCCAAAATTGCTGAATTTCTTCAGTGTTACCTCCTCATCTCCTCCTTCTTAGATTATTTTCTCTATTTCTTATCTGCTTCATCTCTTTCTTTAAAACGATCAAACTCATCAAACATGCTATAAGAAACTATGACATCACTCGTGTTTTCTACTGTCGTTCTGTTGTGATAAACTGTGGAAAACAGTTCGTCATCATAGTATTAATGAGAAGTTCGTGATTAATATTTTTTGGATTGCTCAGTAGTGTTCCTACTGTATGTGTTAAATTATAGCACTCTGAACAAGATGTTTTTGTTTTTTTCCTTAATTGTTCAAGATTGAAAAAAAAGCCCCCTTGGTGATGTAAAAGTAAAGGTTGAAAGTCTGTAATAATAAAAAAATGGCATAAATCCACTTTTTTTTGTTGTATTTTGATCTTTTACTGCACAACAATGACACAAATTTAAATAAAATTACCTCAAAACGAGGCTTATCACAGCAATTATTATGTTAGATTGAAAATAGATTCATTTGATTCATTATTAAATGTCATAATAAATCCCACCAGAAAATTAATAACAGCTCTACTGTAAACAAACTGAAAGTTATTTGCATTAATGCATCTGTATTGTTCTGAGCACACTCCTTCCCTCCCTTTCACATATGTGCACAGATTTATTCAGGCTGATGAATCGTGGCCTTACTACGAGAGGCCTTCATTTTGGGACGTCATCCAATAAAAGGCCTTGGGAGGGGGGGATAGACGATCCACCTCCCCCTCAAGCCCTTGTTATGGATACAGCAGATGTGGTCAGGGCACCAAGTACCAAGGGACAGCACACTCCGCCCCCTCATCTCGCTCCTTTGCCTCACCTCCGCCTCTCCAGCCTCCCATCACAAGGGGAGTCAATTTATTCATTCCATCCTCTTCGGTCAGAAAGGTCACAGCCTTATCTTGCCCTCTGCTGTAGCATTGTCAACTCACCAGCCACAAACCATAACTTCTAACAGCTAGCAGGAATGGAAAAGCATAAAGAGGAGGAAAGAGAAGAGGGAAAAGACAGAGACAAGAGGAATAAGACATTTCAGCATTGAGATCAGAAAAAGAATGACTAAAATAAGAGGAAAAATCAGATTTGCTCAGGGTTGCAGTCATTTATTGTCATTAGTGTCGGTAGGATAATTCTCACAGGTGTGAACAACAAAGCAGTAAGGGAGATGTCCTCTCACATTGCTTACCTCCAAACACTGTTCAGGGATGTCAGGGACTGGAGGTGGAAGACCCAAATATGCAGGAGACTTGTCTCGGAGGTAGAAACTTAAACATTTAATAAATTAACTGAAGCATGACAAAACCAAGGCAGAAACAAAAGAGTGACAACCCAGAGCAGATGACCTGACACTGAAGAACTGAAAAGCAGACACACACAGAGGGTGATTAACTACATGAAGACAGCTCTGGATGAACAACCTGAATCTGTGGAGACTAACAGGGAAAACAGAACATGACATAAACGTAACAATCACAAAAACCCAAAGGCAGAACCCTCACAAGAGTGGCAAAATATTCCTGTGTGTGTGTTTTGCACCTTACTTGCCATGCAGAGTGACGTTCAGACCTGCATTGCTTTAAGCCAGTGACAGTTTTCAGAGTGTTCTATATATTTCGGCCTTTTCTAAACGACAGAGTGCGGAGAAGGAGCTGAAGCAACGCCTGCTGTCCTTGCAGTGCGGGAGGTGGTTGTGTCTCATCAATGCCGTAGCATCAGCCTGACGCGTGGAACATAATGTGCTACACAGAGTCACTTTTTGCACAAAATGAGCTTTGAAAGATGGAGGAAGCTGAATTAGAAATAGATGATGTGGTGAAAACATGGAATTGAAGCTACAAGGACTAAAACTGCTAAGAGGTTTTCATTTAATGCATCTAAGTTGAAAATTGGAAGTAATGTTGATGCAACGTTTGTCCTTGAAGTGCAGGCTTGAAGGTCAGGTGTATGCTACAGCATCATGTTGACAGGAAGGGCTGTGACCGTTAAAAAGTAATTTATTGAAGAAAGATCTTTGACTTTTGTATTCCTAGTTAAAGTTTAAAAGTTAATCCCATTAGTTGTTATACACCTAAGTGTGTGAAACACAACCGCACTCAGGAACCATTTGGCGGTTTAACCCCCCAATCCAACCCCTTAATGCTGAGTGTCAAGCAGGGAAGCATTGGGTCCCAATTTTAGAGTCTTTGGTACGACTCAACTGTGGATTTGAACCCAAGACTGACCAGTATGAGGGCGGACACCCTCCACTAGGCCACTGAGTTTAACAATTATAATGAACTTGTCATAAGATATTGAAAAAATGTCAACTGGCTTCATTTTCATTTTCTTAAGTCTGCTTTAGAGAGTTGTCATCCATTTTTCTTATCTTTGTTTATAATATAAACATGAAAAATATACTCACCGGACACTTTATTAGGAACACCAGTCCAACTGCTCCTTAATGCAGATTTCTGGTCAGCCAATCACACGGCAGCAGCTCAATGCGTTTAGCATGTAGACGTGGTTTAGAGGATCTGCTGCAGTTCTAACTGAGCATCAGAATAAGGAAGAAAGGAGATTGAACTTGAAAGTGACTTTGAACGTGGCAGGGTTTTTGGTACCAGACAGACTGGTCTGAGTGTTTCAGAAACTGCTGATCTACTGGGATTTTCACCCACAACCATCTCTAGAGTTTACAGAGAATGGTCAGAAAAAGAGAAAATATCCAGTGAGCAGCAGTTCTGTGGGCAGAAATGCCTTGTTGAGGTCAGAGGTCAGAGGAAAATGACCAGACTGGTTCCAGCTGATAGAAAGGCAACAGTAACTCAAATAACCACTGGTTCCAACCGAGGTCTGCAGAAGAACATCTTAGAACACGCAACACATCCAACCGTGATGCAGGTTGGACTCCATGTCATGAAGCTGGAATCATCTCAGACTGGTTTCTAGAACATGATAATGAGTTCACTGGACTCACATGACCTCCACAGTCACCTGATCTCAGCCTAATAGATCACCTTTGGGATGTGGTGGAATGGGAGATCAGCATCATGGATGTGCAGACGACAAATCTGCAGCAACTGTGTGATGCTGTCATGTCAATATGGACCAAACTGTCTGAAGAAGGTTTCCAGAAGCTTGTAGAATCTATGCCACCAATGATTAAGGCGGTTCTGAAGGCAAAAAGGGTTCCAAAGGGGGTTCTAGCGAGGTGTACCTAATAAAGTGGCTGCATCCTCATGATGTATTTTTGACAGTAACATAACAGTAAAAGGATTTATTCAGATCAAAGAAAAGTTGTATTTAAAAAAAACAGACTTATTAAACGTAAAACCAAAAGTTGTTTTCAGATTTTTTTTTTCAACATGTGCTCAGATTTAAGTTATCTTACGGCACAAACTATCGCTCTATCAAGAGAATAGAAGAACAGAGGACTGACTATCAGTGGCTTCACATTCAGTGCCGTCCTCTGCAGGGCATGTTCTACATCACCTCTGTCAGGTGTGAAAGAAAGCTCTTCCACCATTTTCCAGATAATTAACTACATCAGTTTCCTAATGTGATCAGTTTAATTAAACCAGATTTAATCTGAAGTAGTACCAGGAGGGCGTCTGTCCTGGCAGTTGGAGTGTGTGTGGGGTGGGGGGGGCAGCTTTTAATGTGTGTGTGTTTGCATTAGGCGCTTCAGCTTTCCCAGCCTCTTTTATTTCAGACTTGTAGGCGTTTAATTAATGTGGATGTAGCATTAAAGCTTTTGGACTCTTGTGCCTCTCATTTCATGACTATTAATGACTTTAATGAACTGGAGTAATAAGTCAGTTTTTCTCTCTCTGAAAGGCTGTCCAACACACAGCGGGGTCAGAAGGACAGGCTTCCCCGGCCTCCGCAAGGGAAATTAAAAATGCACTCACAGACACAATTACTGTTGCATTATCTGAACAATCATCAAGCACTCCGAGCTGTGTGAGCGCCTGATTAGCAAAAGGTTTTCAACTTTCACCAAAGGAGGAGGTGACGGTTCTTCAGGAGGGTAAAAATAAAGAGTTGATAAAACACAATTTGTTTTAAAAATATGTATATATATTAGTCTGTTATTCTAATGGCTCTTTATCTTTAAGGCTCTCTTGTCTTGTAAAGGGTGTATTAATGAGATAACTGGTGTCCTAGTTTTAAAGCTATATAGAAATGGGAGAAAACATTTTCCAATCCATTTACAGGAGTGACATTTATTTTCCTAATGAAATATTCCTTTATTGTAAAGTATTTTGTGAGCATAATGGAAGTTACGCATTTGTCTGACGTACGGCTGATGCTTTGGTACAGTGTCCTTGCTTCACAATCCAGTCATTAGTAAAGTGGCAGTACTGGCTCCTGACTGAGCACGTGCAAATGCTGCACGGGGTGTGCATGTGATACAAAAGTGTATGTAGGATGGCCACACAAACTACACTTTAATTGTAAACTGGCTGCATGGACAGAGCCCACTTGACCTGCAGTCTGCAGGACTCAGAGGGGTTAAAAGGGTTGTCGCCTTCTTCACCCCGACTTTCCTTTTTGTTTTAATGAGTGTTCACTACAGGGCGGTCGTGGTGCAGCAGTAGGGCAGTCAACTGCTGATTGGAAGAATGCAGGTTCAATTCCCGCCCATGTGCTGAAGTGTCCTCGGGCAAGACAGTGAACCCCACTTTGCCTCTGGTGGGAGGTTGGTGCCAGTGTCCAGCAGCAGAACACCATCAGTGTGTGAAAGGGACTGTAACCCCTTTGGGCCTTAAAGGAAGGTAGAAAAGCATTAAACAGGTAAACACTATTTACTACAACCTGTCACCAGCAGCATACCTGAGGAAAAATGTGCATGAAAAATTTTAACCTTCAGGCTCATCGAGCAATCTACAATGTAATTATTTTGTGCAGGCCGTCTGCGTACACCCAAAGCAATGCCAAAAACTCAAATTTAATTGCAGCAGGTTTTTAAATCTTAGTCATGACTGTCCTTACAAGTGGATACGAGGTGTCTGCGGGTGAAAGATGGGCAAACCAGTAAAATGAGAATTTCTAACAAACTCCTACTGTGCTGCAGAAAATATGCCTTAAAAACGTCACAGGTGTTTTGGTTTGGGCAAAAAAACGGCATAATCCTAATTAAAAGATCACTGGGAACGATTTTACAAAAGAAAAAATATTGTTGGAGTGGGACTTTAAGGAAACAGCATATTCAACAGGAACACATAAAAAAATCAGCAGAAAACATGAAATAATTGATAGCATTCTCAAAACATGTTTTCTGGAAATGAAATCAAGAATATTATCTTTTTTGTAAGAAAGTTTTCTGAATTACATCTTTTTGCTAAAACTGAGGCACCAGGCTGCACCTTTCTTATTTTTATTCTGAGCTCAAATTTGGTTATTTCCTGACTTATAAAATGTTGGAGTGGCTTCATAATATGTGCAAAACTATCTGGGACTTACTCAAGTTTTGCAGAAATAAACATTTTTTTAATTTAAGGATACTACTCGCCATGTTGAGGTTCATTTTTCACGCTTTCACTGTTTTGCAGATTTTTTTAAAATTACAATTTTGTATGCTGTTTTGAGATTTTTTTTTACAGCTTTTTGTATTTTTATATATAGTTTGACCTTGTTAATCAATCGCCTCTTTCTGAGTGTTTTTAATTGTCAAATTGTCCCTCAAGATTGGTAAATATCTCAAGATCTCACAAGTAGGTCAAGCTCCTCTGAACACCACCCCGCTAAGAGGCGCTTTCAGTGGGAGTGCGCACGCCGCGGTGAAACCTTAATACCAGTCAGTGAGGCGACGGCTGCATGTGCTCTGCTTCAAGATGAATCAAACATGAGCTCCACAGAGATAAAAGAAGCTCTGCTTCAACTCAAACTCTAAAAAGAAGAGTTGAAATTCCTTTTCACTTGGAAAAAAAAACGCTTGGCGAATAAAGGAAAACAGATTTGTGGCATCACTCAGTGGGGATGTTGTAAATAAAGCTTCAAGAAATCTTTCATATCCTATTCCACTTTTTACCTTTACCTCATGAAAAATGTATTGTATTAGATAGAATTTTTTGGAGAAACATTAAAAGGGTATACTGATTAAAGTGAAACAAGAATCAAAAAAGTAAACTAAAAAGTGGGACTTTGAGATTTCTATGCATCAACCTTTCAAGAGTTGTTTTATTTTACAACATTTCAGGTTTAAATCAGCATGTTTCTATGTATTTTAAATATTCAGTCCATGTTCTTTTTCCAGTGTTCCTTTAACATCAGACCTTTAGCTCCTGCTTTGACATTTTTCAACTACTGTAATTCTTCAGCTGTTGACACAATCACCATCTTTCTAGTGGATTCTGAAGCGCAGAAAAGCAACCTTGCACTGATGTTCAACATTAACAGCAGTGAAGTGTTTACACAGTACACCTAAATCAGCTGATTCTGACGTGGAAAAAGGCAGTTCTGCAAACACGTAAAGCTGCTTTTCTCCCTGTCAGAAACAGCTGGAATTATGTTTGTTGGAACAATGGTGGAAGAGTCCCTATAAGTCAATGTTTTAATGAGTTGTTACTGGTGACGTCAATGGGGTTAAAGGGTTAATATGTTTTTAGATCAAAATAACTCTTGAAAAACTAATAGTAATACAACTAAAAATCAGGAATGTAGTGATTTGCTTTGGGGTCTAATAAAGTCAAATGTAAACAGTGTTGCATGCTTTACAGTTTATATTCCAGCTTCCTTCACTCATTGATTTAGTTAATCAACTAACATTGAAAAAGATTTTTAAAGAAGATTTTTTACAAAAACAGACTTCATAAATGACCAAAAGAAATACTCATGTGTTTCAGAACAAGGACAGAACTCTCAGCAATACCCAGGTAGACTGTGATGTTATAACCAGACTCAGTTGATACTAAGGGTAACAAACTGTTCCAATAAAATATCCCCACACCATTACACCACCAGCAGCCTGAACCTTTGATACAAGACAGGATGGATCCATACTTTCATGTTGATGATTCCAAATTCTGACCCGACCATCAGAATGTTGCAGCAGAAATGGAGACTCAGCAAACCAGACAATGTTTTTCCAATCTTCTATCATCCAGGTTTGGTGATCCTGTGTGAATCGTAGTCTCAGTTTCCTGTTCTTGGCTGACAGGAGTGGTACCCGGTGTGTTCTTCTGATGCTGTAGTCCATCTGCATCACGGTTGGATGTGTTGCGTGTTCTAAGATGTTCTTCTGCAGACCTCGGTTGGAACCAGTGGTTATTTGAGTTACTGTTGCCTTTCTATCAGCTGGAACCAGTCTGGTCATTTTCCTCTGACCTCTGACCTCAACAAGGCATTTCTGCCCACAGAACTGCTGCTCACTGGATATTTTCTCTTTTTCTGACCATTCTCTGTAAACTCTAGAGATGGTTGTGGGTGAAAATCCCAGTAGATAAGCAGTTTCTGAAACACTCAGACCAGTCCGTCTGGTACCAAAAACCCTGCCACGTTCAAAGTCACTTCAATCTCCTTTCTTCCTTATTCTGATGCTCGCTTTGAACTGCAGCAGATCCTCTAAACCATGTCTACATGCAGTGAGTTGCTGCCGTGTGATTGGCTGATCAGAAATCTGCATTAAGGAGCAGTTGGACTGGTGTGTTTAACGAAGTGGTCAGCGAGTGTATTTTGTAACTCACTGCATTTTAGAGCTATCCCACTTTCCTTTTACTGCATTGCAAATAAGCCATTCATTTATTTTCCAAACATAGTGAAACCCTTTTGGGCTCACTGTGTTGCTGGGGCTTATCCCATCTACTGGTGGGCAAAGGTAGAGTACACCTTGGAGCATCATGGGGTCATCAGTTTATCACAGGGCCCTGGAAATAACAACCTTTGTAAATTGTGTCGTTCATTTTCTAAAGAACATTTTCTCAGAAGGACATTCTTGAGGATTGTTTGAAACACACCACCAGTTCATCTTGAAGCAGTTTAAACAATATTTAAGAAGTCGTTTAGCTGAATGATAGGTCAAGTTGGCTTTTACAGAGTTTTATTAACAGATTAAATTTGCAGCAGAAGAGTTTGGCGCCTGTGGCCTGTCTTCAGCTGTCTGTGTGATTGTGGCAGAGCTCCACTGGCTTTGTTTGGTTTCCCTGGGCTGAGTTCATTTTCCTCAGATCAATATTAGCTGCATTAAAATGGAGTCTGTGAAATTGCATGAACAACAAGTCTTTTGTTTGAGAAACAGAAACAAATGGTGGATGGTTGTAGTTCGTACACAGGTAAAGAGCTGACATGCTCTGAGCTGATCTCAAAATCTGCTCGGTTTTGATGCCTTCAACCATCTAGATCCGTTTGGAGAGAAAGCCTTTATATAAAAGTCTTCATGATCGTTTAAGCAGCGTGGAAAACATTTCGAGTTTTTGAATGACACTGCAGGCAAACTATGAAATCCACCTGGATGTGAAATGTCTGAGTTTTCTCAGTAGATTTTCTACATACTTTCTATGGAAGTTGTTTCCAATCATAAGTCTAACTGATATTTCATTCTCAGCTGACAATTGACAGTTTTGCTTTAAAGTCATTTTAAAATAACTTAAAATCTGCTGTTTATTTGTGTTCCTGTTTCAAATAAGACAAAACAATGATTGAAATATCATTTTTAAATGAAATGATCAATTTCATAGCGTGTATTCAAATTCAAATGTAACATTGAATTGTCATTTTAATAATGCATGGCTGAATTGCATTTTGTATTTTAAAATATATAGTGGATATTTATTGTACTAAAACAACATGCCTATTGAAAATGCTAAATCTTTTGCTTTCAATGAAGTCTCACTGCAGTCAAAAAGCATTTCAAGTGGTCTTTAAATCATATTTATGCTGTTTTTAGGCTAAATCAAAACCTCTGTTGCTTCCTACGACATTGTTTCTGCAGAGCGGCAGGAGTTCTTCAGAAATTCGCCTTTGAGTTATGGGCGGGCCTGTTGGTGCGCAGTAAGCCTGTACTCATCTCCTGTGAATGAGCACAGGCTTACTGCGCACTTCCCTCTTTGTCCACTCTTTGTCTCGCTAGCTAACAGCCCCTCAAAACCCCATTAGCGGAGCAACAAAAATGGTGAGTAACACCAGAGCTATCCAGCCGTACAAGTTTGATCCGGATACCAGCTCAGACGAGGAAAACATCAGAATGGAGCAGAACTGGGAGCTTCGCTGATTGTAGTTTCTACGTAAGAATAATATACTTTTTCAAACGGCATTTTTTTCGTCTGCTCCTGATTCACTACGATTTGATAAAAGAAATACTCAGAAAAGCAGTTTTAATCTTAATTTTCTAAACACATATCCTCCGTCATGAAAACATCAAAAACACAGTTTTGTTGGAGTGTGTCTTTAAAAACTTTCATTTGAAAAAGCATAATGTTGGTAGTTGACCTTTCAGCACATCACACAACACAACCCAAAATGTAAAAAACTCACCCTCCAGATCCGCCATTCTGCTCACACTCTGACGCATGGCTCGGCTCTGCTGTGAGGAAACAATATTATTGGAATCTGTTATTCCAGGAGCCAGCTCAGCCACCGCACATCGCCACAGCGCCCACACACACCAGACAGAAAAAATAGTCCACATTTTGTGAAAAATTATTTAAACCTAACAAGATTAAACTACTAATAATTGATTGAATATTTCTTTCTTTTTAAGTGACCATGGCATAAGCGGGATATTCCCATTCGAGGTGTGCTTTATCAGAAACTAAATAACTTTGCAAAAAGCAACTGTCAACCGCAGAGCAAAGGACAGTTCAGGTCTCAAATATTAATCATCCCTCACTTACAAACAAAGGGAATTTGCTACTGTCACTGGAAGTAAAGTGTGGGTGAAGCTTCTCATTTTTAAGTAAAAATATTGAGTGTTTTTCGTAGATGAAAAAAAAATGACTGAAGTTCAGTTTATTAAAATGCATTCTGAAAAACATTCTGATCTCCTCATTTAAGTAAACATATCCACAATGGTGATTAAATGATATGTTGTTTTAATTTTCATACCTCCAGTAAGAAGACATGTAAGTAGCAAATGTTTAAATAAAATAAACAGTAAGAATCTTGGTTTGATCTGTGAATCTTGATTCACGAATAGAATTGGAAAGTAACAATCCACCAAACTACCACCGAAGCAACGATCCACATCCTTGGTCCTCTACATTCTATCCTCCACCGCCCTGCTCATCCAGCTTCATTATGGCATCAAATGGACCAGCCAGAAGAACACAGCTCAAAAAAGGGAATGCTTTGCAAATGACTGCATTTGAAGGTATTCCCTGGAGGAACAGTAAATTGGGCAGGGTGTCCTCCTCTGGCAGTCACATCAGCATCCCCATATCCTCATGATGGTTTGCTCACCGCCTGAGGCCGAAACTGTTGCTGTGAACCATCTGTGCCTGGCTAAACACAGGATGGAGTTCCCTCCACAGGTGATCTCATGAGGAGCCACAGAAGATGACAGGTTGAGAGTATCAATGGAGGAAATAAGTTTTGGGTCCCTTGCTGATTTTGCAGGTGCGCCTGTCGTCCTGATAGTAGGTTCTATTAAACAGTGAGAGATAGAAAATCACAAAGATAAAAAGAAATTGACTTTAAATAATTGCTATAAATGTATCTGCCCCCTGCGACAGACTGGCGACCAGTCCAGGGGTGTCCCCTGCCTTCGCCCCTGAGTAGCCGGGTTAGGCTCCGGCAACCCCGTGACCCCGAAAGGGATAAAGCAGATTGGAAAATGAATGAATGAATGAATGTATCTGCATTTCATTAAGGGAACTAAGTATTTGATTCCCTAATAGTCATCAAGAGTTCTGGCTCACACAAAATAGGGATGGGAAACTCCATTCTTCGAGGGCCGATGTGTCTGCATGATTTTCAGATATCCAAGCCCTGCTCATGACTGATTACCTGGTTCAGGTGTGCCAGAGCTGGGTATGGTGGAAAACATGCAGGAACGCAGCCCTCTGGGCCTAGAGTTGCCCATCCCTGAGCTAGCCTCTCCTAACCAACCTGTCACCTGAATAGAAGACACCTGTTTGAACGAATCACCTGTAGAGAAGACACCTGTCCACAGAATCAGTCAGACTCCAAACTCTCCAAAAGGGAAGGAATAAAGAGCTTTCAGTGGATTGAAGGGAGAAGATCGTAGACCTGCACAGACCAGAATGAACTACAAAACCATCAGCGTCAAGCTGGGGGTTAAGGTCACAACTGTTGGTGGAATTGTGCCAAAATGCAAGAACATGACATGGCTTCAATCCAGATCTGACCTGGTGGGGTTTCCATGATCATAGGAACAGTGAGGAATGGGTCTAAAACAACACGACAGGAGTTTTTGAAAATCTGAAAGCAGATGGAACCACAGTCACCAAGATGACCATTGGTGATACTTTATGCTGCAATAATGTAACATCTTGCAGTGCTGGTTAAGTACCCCTTTTTAGGAAAGCTCATGTGCAGACATACCCAAAGTTTGTCCATGAACACCTTCATGATTTAGAGCGTAATTGGGAGAAAGTGCTGTGGTCAGATGACACCAAAACAGCAGCTCTGAGCAAGAACCGTTTTGCAAAACTATTGATTTGACAAATGGTTGAAAAAGCAAGAAGTTAAAAACAACTATGCTGAGTTTTCAAGCCTCACTTTTCTGTCCATTCTCCATCTCTCCCTCTTTAGTTGACTTTGTCAGACTTTCTTGTCTTTGACAAGGTCAAAGCCCTAACTGTTTTTGAAGCTCCTTAAGGTCTGTAAATGGAGATGAAATGTAATAGAGTGGGCAGAGTAAGATTAGTAATAGAATTTATGGGGGCTGGGGCTGATCGCGTTACAGAGCACCAGCTTGGAAAGCTTCCATCCAGGTCTCAGAGGTATGGATTCAGAATGTGTGCAAGACTTTGAAGAAAATGGGGAGAAGTACAAAAGCAGCCAAAGAAAAAAAGAGTGCCCTGAACTATACAACAAAATATCAGAAGAACAGATTAGAATGGATGATTGTTTGTCCTAGCAGCTGTTGTAGGAAACTTCCTGATTGTCTTCTGATTCTTTCCCAGTTTTGCCAGATCGGGCAGTTGTCCGTCCTTTTGATTCTACCTTCCAGGCAAAAATTCCTTGTTTTGCGTTTGGATTCTGCTCCCACAGAAGTTCTACCTCAAGTTTTAAGTTCTATAGTGTAAAGGATTGTGTCTGTTCTTTTTAACTGCATTCATAGGAGTTTACTCTTGTTTAGTGTAAAAAATGAAATGGCATCAACTGGGTAAACAAATAGAATGAAAACGCTAAACAGCTAATAAACATTAGCATGCGAAAAGTGAAGTCAAAGTGAAGACAGCGGAGGCTCTGGTTTAAAATCGAAATGCAAACTATGCTAAACGTTTTTATTAGTCCATCCTTAACATAATACAGGAGCTTTCACCAGGGAGGCGAAATAACACGTTCTTATAGGAAACCCTTTATGTTGCTTTTCTCTGCGACAGAATGAGCCGATTTACATTGTCTGGGTAAACACTTCACTACAGTAAAGTGTTGCATTTCAGTGCAACGCTGCTTTTCTCCACCTCAGCATCCGCTGGAATTACGTTTACTGCGTAAATGGCTAAAGAGTTTCAGTCGTTGAAAGAATTTAAACGCTGGAGCTAAAAACTATGGGGTGCCGTTTGTGAACTGGTGTAGTAAAATTTTAACAGCAAAATTTTTGGTTGTTTAGCCTCTTTTATGAGAAAAAATTAGGTTTATTTTTTTCAAATGTGTTTATTCACCTTTTAATTGAGGTATTTATAAATGTTACATTTACTTGCTAAATATTTAGTTAGCAAGCTAAATATTTCATTTTTAAGTTAAATATTATTTTATAATTATTTATTTCGTTTATAAACTAAATATTTAGATCTGAATTTTTAGTTTCCAAAATATATATATTTAAGTTTTTTAACTAAATCTTTGTTTGATTGATAAATATTAAAGTCTAATTTAAATGTTTAGATTAGAGCTAAATGTTTAGTTTGGAGCTAAATGTTTAGTTTATATGCAAATGAACTTGCCGAAAAGTGGAAGTGGCCTACCAAAATAAAAGCTGGATTTTTGTTCGATCTCTGAACTGATTTGTGCCAGAGTTGTCGCCCTTGTTTTTATACTGGTTCAAGACATGTCCCACTTTCTTGCCAAAAACATTGGATGAGATGTTCTCATGGCTATCCAGACATTGGAGATTGGATCATCAGCAACAGCCTTCGCCACAGAGCCACAATCAGCGGTAAGTTTAAGGTCCCTAGCCAGCCCACTAAGCTGTACATTGCTAGCTATGCTAATGCAGATGTAGTAGAATGCTAATGTTCGATTGTTAGTAGTGCAATGGGCTGCCTTATAACTATAAGTTTTATATTTCTTGTAAATAAGCTTTTTAGTGCTCCACTACACTTTGAAAACCTTCTGTCTGCTTCATTAATCACTATAGTTGACCACACATTCTAAAGTTGGGATGTTCCATTCAACAGCAGGGGGCGCTAATCGAGTGATGCCGGCTGCTTTACTTGGAGTGAAGCTGAACCAAAAAACAAATCATTTTTCTTTTTCTAGTCATTAAATTCTCATTTTGAATTTGAAAGTATTTCCACCTTTTGCCCATGAGATACTACTGTGATTTAATACGTTTTAACCCACATTCCTGCAACAAATACTTTTTTGAACTTCTGGTATTCTATACTCCTTCAAGCCAGAACTGAACTCATTCGCAGCTTCTAAAATTTAAATCAAAATTCCGTTTAGGCATCTTTCAGGGTTTGATCTTCACCATTATCACTACGGTCCGTTCATGTGGATGCTGGCACATTTAGGTTGGTGTGTCACTGTCATGTGGTTGGAGGTCAAACTGAGAAAACAGGTGCATCAACAGACACATCAAGGCAAAAAGAGGAAAGGACTCCCATCTTTCTTCCAAACCCAGCTTGTGTGGACTCTTGGTTCGCCTCAAAGCCTGCCAGCTCTGCTAGCGTTTGACAAACTCCCCAAGACACCTTGTATGATTAATGACGCTTAACCGAATTGAATTAAGGTTAAGAGAGACTTGGCTGCGGCTGCGGGGTTGGTTGTAAGGAGGGGAGAGGGGAGCTCTGGGTCAAAGGTAGCAAGTGTGATAAATAACTTCTTTAAAGGAAATATATGACGGCCCCTCCTCTGCGCCCTCACTGCCATGCCAAGTAATTACTCGCCCCAGCCTCTTGTAATAATTCCTATTACAAGCAGAACGGAAGAGCTGGTAACTCGGCACGCAGGACAAGGTGAAGGCAAGGCCACAGAGCAGTGGATCAATATTTCATTTACTCACTCTGCCTCACCATCCCAGCCCTGGATCCAATTTGCCAACGGAGGGAGATGAAGGGAAAGAGAAAACAACAGTCAAAAGAAGAAAAGAAACAAGGTCTACTGAAAGTGCAAGGCCTATAATTTCCTCTGGGTTTGTTGAAAGAAGCATAGGCTCTGTGTGTGCGTGCGTGTGTGCGTGCGTGCGTGTGTGTGTGCGTGTGTGTGTGCGTGCGTGTGTGTGTGTATGTGTGTGTGTGTGTATGTGCGTGTGTGCGTGCGTGTGTGTGCGTGCGTGTGCGTGTGTGTGTGCGTGTGTGTATGTGTGTGCGTTCCTGCACTTACCCCATACCGAGGACCAGCGTGAGTTTTTAACCAACAAAGTGAGGTCAAAATTTGGAAGTGAGGACATTTGCTGGTCCTCACTTTTTTTTCTATGTAAAACTGCTTTACTCAGCCAATAGATGCTTCCCTATAAGTTTCTCAGAAGTCCCCACTTTTGGCCAAAAATGCATTTTTTTCACCGGAATTTCACACAGATGTTGCTCACTATTTCCCCCTAGAGGTTTTTTTTAGGTACTGCTGTTGTGAAAGCGCATAAAGACGCCAACTACAGGTCTAAGCTGGAACTACATCTAAATTAACACTAATGTCAACTGAAAACTACAACACTAGAAAAGCAGTGTTTTGCATTAACTTTAATAGCTTGGAATTTATTTAAATGTAACATTTTATTTACAAATGCAATTTCAACTACATTTATTTCAAAAGTTATCTAAAGTGACTTTGTTTTATAATTAAAATCTACAGATTTCCTGAACAGTCACTCATTTTTAAAGTCAGTCACTAATTTAATGTATCCACTTTAAGCTTCTTGCATGGGTATTTCACATACATTACATACATAAATTAGTATTCATACAGTAAAACTTAAGAAATTTTTGCATCTTTTGGAAATTGTATATTAGGAGAGGAGCTAAAATTATTTAAGTCCTCCAACAATTTCACTGTAGGTTGTTTGATGTTTTGCTGCATCTACCCATTGTTAAAGGTCCTTATTTTCTTATCCATTTAACTAAAGATTGCGTGCTGAGTTATTACATGCAACAGAACCAGCTTCATTTGCAAATGGATGTAAAAGAAGCAAGACGGTGGTCAACACAGTTGCTACAGCTCAGTTCTCCATTGTTCTGTGCTGTGTTTAGATGTTTTTGTTTTTGATGGCATGAGCTAGTAAAGATTAGAGCATGCAACAAATCAATCATGACAAGCAAATTTCAGTGCTCACATATTATTCCGGAGGGAATAGCAAGACACCTGGGCTCTCCGTGGATTGTCATCTCAGAGGGGAGGAGACAAAGGCGGCAAAGAGAGGAAGCAAAAGCAGGGCTGCAAGGCAGGCCTACTATCCAAGCTACCGATGCCATTCAAACCACCGCTTCCCAGTCAGTTTCTCTCAAATGACAGATCCCTTGCAAACAAGATGGATGAACTGAGGCTCATTAGCATGAAAAATGTGTCTTACTCATCTTCGTGACCTGGCTTCATCAATCCATCCCTGACACTGCTATCGAGCTAACCAGCTACACTATGCAGTGTCTTGACTGAACTAAGGACACTGGTAAAAGCAGAGGGGGGCTCTATATTTACTTTAACAATTGTTGGTGTTCCAACACAGTGGTTGTAGACAAAATAAAGCCAGAATTAGCCAGAAGGCTAGTTTTCATCTGTGGTCCCCTGGCAATAATGACGCAGAAAGCAATAAAAAGACTAAGTACAATAGAAATGTACTAAAATCATATACATTAACAGCTACTACAATCTGGAAAGCCAGCAATAACCATACAATAAGATGTAATAAAATAAAGTAGAAAATTACAAAGATCAAGACAACACAATGAGTTTGAATGAACATACACTATGGCTATATCTTTTAATGCCTGCAGCAGTAGGTGTCGATATGCCATATTTTCATTTTTTTGGTCGAACTCTTAAATGTCAGACAGTCTGATCTCCTGAGGTACAGAGTTCCATTCACAAGAACCTCTCACTGACCAGGCTGACTGACTAAAAGTACTTCTGCATAAAGGAGTGAGGCAGTCACTTCTAACAGAGCCTCGAGTTACTCGCTCTGAGCTTTTTCTTTTGTCAAAGAATTCTGTCAGAGGATCCGAAGCAAAATTATGCATCACCTTGATAAATGAGATGATAGGAGTAGGAAGAACTGAACCTAGATCTTTAAGCATTTGGTTGTCCATTCCAAAAACATCCTTTCCCTTAGATGTTTTAAGAGAATGAATTAGATCTATAATTTTGTTCTCGGTAATATTACAGTGCAGGATGATCCCTATCTTGTCTGACTGAAACCAAATTAACAATTTCAGACACAGATGGAATAAAATATTTGTTAAAAGCATCATCCATTGCTTGAGCTTCTGTCAAAATGTTTCCATTTACTTGAGTCTGCTTTTTTTTAGGTTTTACTATATTTATTGTTGCCCAACAGTTTTTTAAATGTAATTCCAAGTAATTATAGAGTTTTCTTTTACACTACTGAATGTAGTAAAAAAAAAATGCTTTGGATTTTCTTGTTTCTTTCATAACCCCATTTCTTAAGGGAGTGAATTGGTGTCTGTTATGTCCTGATTTAACTGACAACTTTAGGTAACAATCACGTTCTATGATCCGTTTTAGAACAGATGCATTTAGTGAAGGAAAGCTATTTTTTTTTTGGCTTTAAGTTTCATTTTCCGTGTAAATTGCTGAATAATTTATTGTATTTTGCTGAAAAACTTTGAACTAGAACTTGCTAGTGGAGTTGGTCGTTCTTCTTGGGGCATTAATTTTCTGAGTCATATTCATCTAATCCATTACTCTTTCAATTTTTTTCCTAACTTTGTTAACTTCCCAATTAACATTAAGGTCACCCATGATGATAACTTATTTTGCATGATTGAATTGTTTTAAAAAAGTTTCCAGCTTATCATAAAAATCTATATTTGTTGATGGAGGCCTACAAATAACAATGAGAATAAAACACATTTGTTGTGACAGAACAACTGTTAGTCCAAGAGCTTCTAGTCCATTATCATCTGTAACATGTTAAAAAATATCTTTAGCATACATCATGACACCTCCTCCCTTGCTGCCTGTCTGTCTTTTCTAAAATGTTATAACCAGGTATACCAGATAGCATTGCTGTGGGTGACGATTCATGGCAGGGCCTTTAGCATATCACCAAATACAGGACCAACATCAAAGCAACAGAAGATTACCTTGAACTGGCAGAAAACCTAAATATCATCTTTTCACGCATCAAGGCTACTGCAAACAGAGCAACAACACCAGGCCCACAGCAGCATGATCCTCACTCTCAACATTTGTCCCGGCCCCCTAGTTAATATTAGAGACGCAGGACTTTTCTGTTCTCTTCAGTCTGGCCACGCGATCAAGATCCACATAGAACATAAAATTTTATTCCATCCTTCTGTAGTCTGTACCCCTATCCATAATCCCAGTCAATTGAGTAGAATAGTGTTCTCTTGATACATCACAGTTCACCTTTTGTGGTCTCACTGATTGTTTAAGAGCAATTATACTGCTGATTTTTTTTTAATACAGAGCACCCTATGCTGCTTCCTGATTGACTTCCTGCCGATCTGGCGTTTATTAGAGACCAGAGTCTATTAGACTGGCGTTTATCCCATTACAGACAGAATGATGATGGTTAATGGGTTCATTTTGTGTAAAATTCGATCACAAAATGCAGTAAGTAACAGATGAAAATGTCAGGATTTATTGAAATGATGTGAACATTTTATTCTGTTCTAATTCACACTGGCTCTGACCATCAATCTCTGTATCAAAATTCAGCTTAGCTTTCATGCCAATCATTTTTCTGGAGACACTTTGCACCTTTTCCTTTGCTCAGTAATCCATGTTCAAACCAGTTCTTCTAATTTGTTGCTGCTTTCTCTGCTAAGCAGGAAACCAGGCTTGCTCCTTTTTGCACATTTCTGCAGCCTCTCTGCTGTTTAGGATTCACCCCAGAACAGCTACATGAAGCTACCAGCTAAGGTTTTTAGCCTGTTAGCTTCATGGAGCTAGCAGCTAATATTTTTAGCATGTTAGCTACATCGAGTGATCTCTGTTTATCTCATTTACAATGCACAAAAGACCCGTATGATGTTAAGAGATCAGGTTGATTTATTTTGAAAAGATCTACAAAAACATCAGTGATCATGCCTCAATGTTTGGGTTCATGAAAACATTTAGAATCTCCTACAAGCTACAGAGAGCTTCTCTCCACTGTGTCTAAACGGCTGCTTCCTGGTATTTCCTCTCTCTTATTGAGTTTGACGGCTTTCTGTCCTGCATTAACCTGAAGAATAAAATGAGGGTACCTTTTTTTGAGGCGTGGATGAAACTAAAGTTCAAGAGGCCCGAGCAGACTGCTTTCCCATCCTGCGAAGACTCTGTCTCGTTGCCAGCTCCTCCCAGGTGGCTGCATAGTGAGCTCCAGCTCTAAAGCCTTAGTCCAACAGCAGCAGACTGGATGGTTCCAGAAATCTCGCTACCGCGAAAGGGATCCAATGGGATAAGAAAATGAATGAAGTTCAGGAGAATCCAGGGATTGATCCACTAAAAACACCAGGAAATCGGTTTGCTCCTTTTGTTTCTGCAGACTCTTTGCTCCTTCACCCATCTGCTTGCACCAATCTCTGATATGTTTAGGATATGTTCATCCCAAAATGTGGTTCAGATTCCTCAACAGAATGTTGTTTTGTATATTACAAAAGTTTAAACAAAATGGAATGAGCCAAAATGTGATCCATGCTGCACTGGCTGAATGGCACAGACACCCAGCCCCCACACTCTGCCTGGCTCAGTACGCAGCAGGGGGGTTGGGGATCTTAAAGGGAACAGTGTCTATTGCAACTAACACCTGTTAGACCGACTTTTTATTGGAGACCAGCGTCCATTAGAGACCAGCTATTATTGGAAGATATATGGTATTCAACGTATTTGCCCCTTGCAAGGGAGCATTTAAACACCTTTTTTCCCCTTATTTTGTTTGAATTTGTCCAGCAAAGGGTTAACCATTGATGCCACAGACTCCAAATTCAGTGTGGTGCATCGTGGTCAGAGCCCAATTATATGATGTGATTTTGGTGTACCTAGGTCAAAGCGTTGCCATGGTAACCCCCAAGCACTCTTG
>BSAI01000104.1:254634-271099 GCA_036245035.1 Adrianichthys oophorus
GCACACGCACGAACAAATGCACACACCCCAGACAACAAAGAGCACATGCAAGAGCAGGGGTCATAACATCGCCTTATACATGAGTCACTGCACAGTGATAGGCTCCACTGGCAGATGTGGAGTTCTTCTTCCTTCTCATCATTAGAAAGGTGTGAGTGTTCAGTGTCAGACTCCTCACCAAGGATGTAACTTATTTGTTTTCAACTGGCCTGAGGTCAGTCCTTCAAGAGAATCCACATAGAAATGCTGAGAAGACAAACGTAGCAATCTAACCAATAAAAGAAGTGGTCTTCTGTGACGGGCCACGCAGTGCTGTGCAGGAGCTAATCAGAGAATGACATGGTTTTAACAAGTCCAATAAAAGAAAATGTTTAAATGCAGATGGGGAACATTTGTGAAAAATCCAAAACGTATTAATCAGTGAAATATTTAGTTTCTCTGTTACAAAATACTTATTACGCAGTAGAGTTTATTTAACTGTACATTGTCTGTTAAAACATGACTTGAATGGAGTCATCTTTACTTATTAATAATTGATTAAATAATGAATTGTGCAACTGGATGGCTCAGTTGGTTGCCAGACATTCCCACATGCCATTCTGGCATGTGGGAAATCAGGGTCCAATTCTCAAGTGCACAATGAGCTTCATCCAGTGAGAGTCCTTGGTTAAGACCGTGCACGCTACTGCCTACCAATGTCTGGATGAAATCCAGGGCTGTGACAGGAAGGAATTCAGCATAAGAACTCTCTGCCGAACCACCTGTGTGAATCAGTGAAAGCTGGTTTGCCATGGCGACTGAGCTGAAAGGTGAACTTCAATTAAATACGGAATTCATGTACATTATCAGCAAAAAAATACTTTTTACTACTTCAAGGAGCCTCCATGAAACACTGCTTTCATTTCAAATGAATGGAACAGCAAAATGCGTTGTATGTGCTGTACCTTGTTTGATTTTTTATTACTTCTTGCAAATGCAGCTTTAGATCTATTAACATCCACTGAGATGAAGCCGGCTTAAAAGAAAAAGAACTTTAAAATTATAGCAGATTCTTTGTTTTATTCTCTTAGTGTATTTCGCAAAGTTTTTGGTAGCTAATGTAATAGAGTTTGGGTTTAACATCTAATTTTGCCCTTGAATGAACCAATCTGAAAAAAGCCCCAGTCTGGCATCTTCTGATTCATTGTAAAAAAGTTTCCAGTGGTCTTTAAATTAGGATTATGTCGTTTTTAGCCAAAATCACAAAGCAGCAAAATTCATCCCTGAGTTGTGGGCAGGCTTGGGGCAAAACAACCCCATGCCCTTTTCCTCACTGTTGCTGAGAGCTCTCTGTTTACAATCTCCCTTCCTAGCTTACAGCACTCACACCCCAACCTAACATTAGCGGTGGAACAGAAATGGTGAGCAATATTGGAGTTATCCAGGTGTCCAGTTTTGATCCAGATCCCAGCTCAGATGAGGCAAATGTACATGGATCTGTTTGTCTGCATCCGAATGGAGCGGAGCAGGGAGCCGGATCAGAGTGTTTCCTACATAACAAACATGATCTTTTTACATCGACATTTTTTCATCTGCTCCTCATTCACAACAATTAAAAAAAGAAATATTCAGAAATGCTATTTCAAGCCTAACTTTCTTTATATCCGTCCTCCCTAATGAGAGAAATGCCACAAGAACATGTTCAAAACACCATTTTCATCAGAGTGGGTCTGGTTATCTTTCCTTAATTCAGTAAAGTATAACTACTCCCAGGTTAGTGTGAGCCTAAAAAAGCAAAGTTGTTTTTTTGATTAAAAGAATAGATTTTTTCACAAGGCGATTGAAAAGATGCAGTGACATCAGTGACTGCTTTCTCTTCAAAGCAACTTGTGTCCACACGCAGAGCTGACAGAGTTTGGATCAATACCCCACTACCCCGTTTGCCCCCAGCACTGGGCTCCCTCTCTTCCTCACTCGAATGCTCAGATGACCTGAACAGAGGACAGGAGACTGAAGGGCGGCTCATACATTCAGCCCTGAAAAGAGTTGTGGGGTGTGGGGGTAACAGAGGGACTGGATTTAATGACAAACTCCCCTTAACACAGGCTTGCTTTGTGTTTAATTGCAATGTATTGATTTTTCTCTTTTCCTTTTTGTTCCTTGTACAGGCATCAGTTGACTAAGGTGGCCATTGAATGTCGTATATTCGTCCTTTTTCACTCTTTTGTCCCTTCATCCTCCTCTAAACACCCTGAATTTCACACTTCAGTTTTTGTAAAGGGTCTCCTTCTCCTAAGATGAGTTTTGATCATGTTAACAAGACTCCCTTAAGCACTGATTTAATGAAAGTTTGCAGAAAAAGTGCAAACTTGATAGCATGGGGAAATTATTTACTAACCAGAAAGCATTAACAGGTAAAAATACTATGTTCAGTCTCCTTTGTGGGTTTGATGTTGAGGAATGGGCATTTTTAGCAGAAAGTGCAGAAGAAATGGTAAGAGAAAAGTAAGAGAAAAGCAGTTTTAGGTTTTTACCCCCCACTTTGTCACAGCAGTGTTGGGTTAGTTACTTCCAAAAAGTAATTGATTACATTACTTATTACCTATTTGAAAGAGTAATTCACTAATCATAACTTTACTATTTTTCCACTCATATACAAATTCTCAAGGGACAAACAGCTTTGCACAAACAAGATCCTGTTGTCTTTCATTTAACAGAGCTCCTTTGAAAAATAGATTTTTAATCTCAATAGGACTTGTCTGGTTAAATAAACGAAAATAAATAAAAAGAAAATAAAATAAACTATATTTTTAAAGTAATAACCTTGTGCAAGGTATAAACATGGTTCAAGACATAACCTGGCTTCATTAGAATTCAGACAACAGTGTGAAAAATGACACAAACATAAGTTACAACATACAGTATGTGGTCTATGCTACAGCTCAAAGTCAGATGTGGAAAATTCTGTTACGTCTCTATTCATGTCTATCAAATCTGAAACCAAGCCAGTTTTTTGAAAACACAAAGAACTATTAAACGCCTCCATGTTCATTTTGTGCACAGTTCTGCACGGCTGCAAGTCTACCAAACTATGCAAACCCCCCCCAGCGCATTGAAACTCATATTGATCAGTCACGTGCAGCTTAGACAGAAAAAGAAAGAAAGAAAGGGTGAATTATTATAGAAAAAACAATCATCTCAGAGTCCCAGGAAGGAGCGGACTCTTGTGTTGTCTACACCAAAGAGCAGCTTTAGAGTTGTTTCATTTGTAGCAGACACATCAGTTCACGGGGCTGCTCTCTTCTCTGCCGCTCACCTGCTGCTCTGCAGAGAAGACAGGACTCCTTTAAGGACAGTGTCTCTTTTCGTCTCATCTTTGAGCCAGTTTGGAAAGCACCTTGAATGCCAAATTGAGGATATGTCTGCACTTTGACCGATCCCTGACTTTGCGTACACATGCGTGCATGTGTATTAATTCAAGATGGAGCCCTCTTCCAAAACTCAAAGGTTAACTAAACTTCGGTTGTGGTTGTAGACCTAGCAGGTGGCATGTGCTTTTGATAGGATCGTTCAAACAAACGTTTTTTTCTCATATTGTGCAAAAAAATGTCATGGTATGGGATGTGGCCATCCCATAATATTTTCAGAACTTCCTTTGGATATTCCTGACATGTTTTTTTTTGGTTTCATTTCACTTATTTTTTTAGCCCCATAAGAGATTTTAATTCATTTTTTTGACGATTTCACCTGCTGTGATGGTGTTCACTATGTCAAAAATTCATTTTCACCGCGTACTGGGTACGTGCACATTTTGGTTAGTTTTCTACTCTGTGGTCTGGGTGAAATTTTTGCTCAAAGTCACAGTAAGAAAGAAGAATTGCAAAACCGATACGGTCCTTACAGTGACTGCTGCGGGACAGGACAAATCTTTGGTTCAAGATAGGCAAGAGTCAGCAGGTAGAGTTTACTGCTTTATTTTTTTTACTTCTGGATCCCAAGTGAAAGTTACACAAACACAGGCTTTGAAGGTTCAAACTTCAGATAGAGAGCAGGCTTTAAAGAATGCAGGGGAGTGCATTTTATGCCTCCTGGGCTGAAGCACACACAGCTTTGTGAATGATGTGACTTAAGGAGATGGCACAAAGACAATCTTTAATTACATCACTCACAATATAAGCTGAACTCTGCCATTATAACATGTTTGTCCTTTCCATCTCCAGAATCACTGCTCACGTTAATCAAAATGTCAAAGCTATTGGAAAATGCTTCAAAGGTTACCTGAAGCACATAGATCACTTAATAATGTTAAAATCCATAATCAAAAATCATCGGAATTAAGTTGATCTAACAGCGTGTCAGCAGACCTTACCTTTGCATAAGACTGTGGGCTAAATTATATGTTTTAAGCTGGCAATTTAGGCGAAATGTCGCAAAAAAACAAGTGACTCAACCTCTGGTCTAATCAATCAAGTGAAAAACTGGGGTCAAGAGTCTTATTTGAGGAGAAAGCTTTCCATTTTCCTCTAAAAGCAGAGCAATTTGTGGGATCCTTCCTTAAAGAAGCTGCTTTGACATTTTTGCCCACCTTTATTATTGAATGAACAACAATTAAGTGCATGTAAAATGTCAAAAGAATTACAGCTCAATGATGTGAACCTGGTGAACCACTTTATCCAGAACAACAGCAAATAATTGTTGCATAAACTTGTTGAAAGCAAGTCTTCAGATCTGTACTAAACCGACTGCTCGAGGAGCACATAGTGGAGAAGAAACAAGCAGACTCGGTTTGAGCAGTCCTGTGTCATTCCCTGCTATTCTGCAGCGGAAGAAGGCTTTGAGAGGGGTTTTTCCTGCTGACTGTACCGTTGTTTCAGAGTCCAAAAAATAATCAGACTGTTATCTTAGTGGCAGATGTTTTTTTTCAATCAAAAGTCAAAGCAGAGTTTGCATGTCCTCCCCGTGCATGTGTGGCTTTATTCCGGGCACTTCCTCCCACAGTCCAAAAACATGCTTGCTAGGTTGGTTGGTTACTCTAAAACTGTCCCTCGCTGTGACTGTTTATGGGTGTGTGAATGTTTGCCCTGTGACTTGCCCTCTTGAAAATTATGATTGATTGTTTCAAAGGGACACTAATGACACATGATTTGAATATTTTTATGTCTGGGAAAAATTTGTGAATAAAAGGGTTAGCAAAGAGCTGCAAAGAGAACATGTAGTAGAAGTGTTAAATGTTAAATACTTGTATAGTGCTTTTCTTTAAAGGCCCAAGGTGCTTTACAGTCACAGTCCCATTCTCATTCACACACTGATGGTGGTCCGCTGCTGAACACTGTTGCCAACCTTCCATCAGGGGTGTGGGGTTCAGTAGCTTGCCCAAGGACACTTTGACACATGGGTGGGAATCAAACCTGCGATCTTCTGATCAGAGGCTGACCGCCCTATCCACTGCACTACGGCCGCCCGTCCTCCTGTCCCCCTACCCAATGATGGACTTTCCTCAACAGTCACATCAAACATTTGATATTTCTTCGACCACATGTGCCTCTCAAGCTACATTCACACCGGCCACAGCACCTTTAAGGTTGGATAGCCTTAATAGAGCATGTTGTTTTGTAAAACATCTCTTATGTAAAAACATGTCCAATGTTGGACAATGTTAGGATGTTAAGTTTTAATAACATTGATAGCCTTCCTTATAGGGCTGTAAAAGTGCATAGAAGCTAATTACTTTCATATCAAAAGACAGAATAAAAATATTTGTTTCTGCAAGTTTTAATCAAGTTAATGGTAGAGGGGTTTTCTTAAAACCACAATGAGTACACCAACAGTGTGTGCAGAATCAGCGTTCTGAAAAAAGTCACTGATGCCCTCATCTCTGTTCTCTTACCTCATACTAACACACTAATCCACAACAACACATTTCCAATGCAGTCTTCCTGAGGTCATGCCTCTTTAATTATACAAACAGGTCAGAGGTCACAGACACTTATCATGTGTCAAGGGGCCAAAGGGCAGCCAGGGGGGTCACAGAGGTCGAAGCAAGAGCTAAATAAAAGGAGAATACGACTTTTACAAATCAGAAGAGATCAGAGTTGGCCAAGAAGGTTTATTCTCTACAGTTAACCCACTGGGGCCTATAAATGATTTAAGAGGGATTGTTTTGCAGAAACAACTGAGCAGAAGAAGCTTCCTAGACATTTATTAAGAGTATGTGATATTTTTTTAATACCATCTGAAAAAATGCCTAAAAAATGTATTTAAAGGTGAACATACTGTGCGCTGTGGATGCAAATGTAAAATCAACAGAATGGAAATTACAGAATAGAGCGCTGCTGGAACAAACAAAGCTGCGAGGAGTGTTGAATAGCCCACAGGTACTACCTGTCCTCGCTGCAAATGGCTGGGAACCTGTTCAGGGTGTATCCCACCTTCACCCTACAATGGCAGGGTCAGACTCCAGCAGCGCCATGACCACAGAAGAGATTCAGCGGGTTCTGAAAGTGAAATTTTATCCGTGCCCTTGTGAACAACAAACAAGAACTTTTGTGTCAGACAGATTTAACAGGAGGGTTATTTATGTATTCGTTGGGGAAACAAGCTTTTGTTTATGCCTCTTTTGTACTTGAGGCCATTCTTTATTCATATGAATTATTTGATTCGTTTTGTCTGCAGTCAAAGAGACTTTTGTACACAAACACACATCCACTCACTCAAATATCTATGCGAACACAAACAGGGATAAACTGACTGTCTGATGCATGCAGACCAACACATTCAAACACAACCCAGATAATATGCACACAAACTAGCGTCCACGCAGTCAGATGCTAAGTCTTTTTTGCTTTCTTTTGAAGTTAATCAATTGATACTGTATTGTAATTTTGGTCTGGTTTTAAAAAGAAAAGAACTGATCATCACAAACATAAGACCCAGGCCGTGGCATTAATATTTTTGTACAAAGTGCAACAGATGACAACGTTTCAAAAGTTTCTCTAAATAAATACTTCTTTATATAGGGAACACAATGCATACTGTTGCATGGTTGTGATTTTATTCAAATCCACACATGGACTAAGATTTACATAAACTGTTAAACTCCTAGGTCCGACATCGCCGCAGACTGCTTCTGGCTGTTGTATAGACTATGGGCTGGTCTCTGCCCGGAACAGCGCGATGGCCTATGGACTGAGAACAGTGCAGCCCAGCCAACACTTGCGCCGGACCGGGGGATCCGAGGACTAGAGAGGGGCCACAGTGAGCACTTCATCCACGGCCCCGGAGAGGCGAGGTTCAAGTAGCGTTTGCATTCATCTGGCGGGGGGCAGTAACACTGGGCTGAGGGGTCCCGTTCAACTAGTGGATCCCACCCAGCCTCTATCAGAATAACTCAGGTACCTGCACAACTCCGGGCAGGCAGTTTTCGTATGACATGTCCCTGTCCGCCTGCAGGATGGGGATTCGGCGCTGGGCTCTTCGCTACTGAGGAAATCCTGGTTAGTTTCTTTTCCTCCGCTTAGTAATATGCTTAAATTCAGTGGGCCGTCTGGTCTCATCTGAGGTCGTACACATGTAGAAATACACCATGGTCATCCTCCATAAAACAAAAAAACATAGGTGGTCCTGCCAGAAAACATGGAAATAATGCGAAGTCTAAAGCTACCATTGACTTTGAATAGGCTACATGATTAGCCTGAACGTTCACTGTTCTGAGTAAAGTCACTCAGATCTTCTTAAAATGTATTCTACAAGTTCTCCTTCATTGGATGACGGTAATAATTTACTTGTGAAAAGTCACATCCTTGTTTTTCCAGCTCTCTTTGTACAATTGTTTCACAGCATTGAACTGGCATCTATCCCATTCCAATATGGCGTCCAACTTTACGTATACAACAAGCTAGCATGCCACCTCTAGCCTTTAAATAACTCGTTGAGCTCTATCAGTCGATTGTACCGATACATCTTATTCTGTTCAGACTGTATTTTGAAAATACTCTAATAAACTTGTTTTTTTTCTTGGTGCAGTTTTTTTTACAGCTTTTTCAGATGTACACTGTAATAAGTGGCTTGCAGAGTTAAACGTTAGCCTTGAACCAGGTTGGCGAACTGCAGGCTCTCGCATTTGGAATTAAGTTTGGTCTTAAGAGCTTCTTCTCACATAAAAGGGAAAAGGATAGAATTTCAGGGATCTACAATTCAATTCAATTCAATTTTATTTCTATAGCCCAATATCACAGCGGTAGCCGTCTCATTGGACTGACATCAGTATATTGCAAGAACAAAAAGTCAAACATGAAAAGTAAACAACAGCTGGTTGTTAAACAGACTAAACTGAACAAACATCTCTGCTCTTACACACTCCTGAGAAAAAACTCATTAAAAAACCCCTATCTCTTTTTTGGGGAAAAAACTAAGAAACCTCAGAGTTGCCCACATGAAGGAGAGATCCTCAACCCCGGACGGACAGGTGATGCACTAGAACTATTAAAGAAAAGTGAGCTTCATTAATTCTATAACTACATGGTTGAATAACAAGTATATGTCAAATAAACAAACATGTCTAGATAAACAGCTACAAGTTAAGATAACAGCTAAATATTTAAATAAACAAAGACATGTTTGGATAGTAGCGGGCTGCACGGTGGCGCAGTGGTTAGCGCTCCTGCCTCACAGCAAGAAGGTTCCCGGTTCAAGTCCTGGCTGGGGGACCTTTCTGTGTGGAGTTTGCATGTTCTCCCCGTGCATGCGTGGGTTTTCTCCGGGTACTCCGGCTTCCTCCCACCGTCCAAAAACATGCTTCATAGGTTAATTGGTTACTCTAAATTGTCCCTAGGTGTGAATGTGAATGTGCATGGGTGTGTGACTGTGGCCCCTGCGACAGACTGGCGACCAGTCCAGGGGTGTCCCCTGCCTTCGCCCATGAGTAGCCGGGTTAGGCTCCGGCAACCCCGCAACCCCGAAAGGGATAAAGCGGCTTGGAAAATGAATGAATGAATGAATGTTTGAATAGTGTAGCAGATGGGCTTCATCCAATAGGAGTTGTGGAACAGCTGGGGTTGCTGGAAGAGCCAAAGGCGAGGTCACGGCCAAAGACAGGAGCACAGACGATCCACCTGGAATCAGAAATCTCTCCCGCTCCCCCATAGTCAAAAGTGGGATGGACCCCCCATAGGGGGGTGGGAAAGAGGGACAACATGTGAATCGCACTGCACCAAACAGAGGCATGATAAACTAAATAAAATAAAGCAATGGCAGATGGCAAGTGATGTAATGAAGATTGCAGGTGGTGGGAGTGGGGGTGGGAGAATTACTGCTAACCCACCTCCTTTTCCAGATAGTTTAGTTGATAGTTATTATAATTAGGGGAGGTTGCTTCATTCAACCTAACACGGTCATCCTGTTGGAGCCAGGTTTCTGTTAGGGCTAGCAGACTAAGTTTGTTATCATTTATTAACTCATTGACTAAAAGGGACTTTGAAGAAATGGATCTAATGTTTCGTAACCCACATTTAATGACATCATGATTTTGCTTGTTTTGCTTGAGAGTACAAGGTGCTTTAACTTTTAGGTTTCTGTGTTTCACTTGCCTTTCAGTACACAAGCTAAAGCTAGCAGCTGCTGGGCTAACTCTGTGCTGTGCTGTGGTTTGCACTGACGCTAAAGGGAACTCAGAGGAGAGTTTTAAACTGCTGCTCTGAGCCCAGAACCTGTCCCTGGGTTGTCAGGTTGCACGGCTAATGTTAGCAGAAATATTCTTAGAAAGAAGAGCGGCGCCGTCAAAAGTGGGATGGATGCCGTCTCTCCGCATGAGACCGGGCTTTCCCCGAAACGCATTCCAGTTGTCAACAAAGCCAACGCCATTTTGTGGGCACCATTTGGCTAACCAGCAGTTAAATTATGAAAAGCGGCTGTACATTTCATCACTGACTAGGTTTGGGAGGGGACCAGAGAAAATAACAGTGTCCGACATCGACTTAGCAAGTTTACAAACAGATTCAACGTTTAATTTAAGAACTTCTGACTGTCTCCGTCGGGCGTCATTACCGACTGTGTGAATCACAACTCGACGGAACCTAGGCTTACTCTGAGCTAACATTTTAAGGTTTCCTTCTATGTCACCAACTCTGGCTCCCGGATAACACTTGACTGTAGCTGTCGGGAGCTTCACGTGTCTAACTTCAGAGGAGCCGATAACTAGAGTTGATGGTTCATTTGGCGTGTTGCTGAGGGGAGAAAACTTATTATATAGCGGGAGCTTTGGTAGCTCTAAGTGTTTACGTTTAGCACTATGCTTCCTTCCCACCGGTACAAACCCATCCTGAGTTTTACCCAGCTGCTGCCCGGGAGGGGCTTGAGTGCTCGGCAGTTTCGATCCGGTATTGCGAGCTGCACTGCGGGTAGCCGTGCTTCTAACTGCTCTAGCCTGGCATCCAAGTCTAAAATAAGGCTACACTTAACACATCTGCCACTATCTTCACTAAAGGAGGCAGGATCTTCACTGAACATTTTGCACATGGAGCAGGACAGAGGAGTGAAAGCAGACGAGGTGGAGGCCAAGCTAGCGTTTAGCAAAGGCTAGCGGTGTTTGGCTAAGGGGAAGAAACTATGTCGCCGACTGCTTAGACAGCAGTGATTAACACAGTAGTCACTCATTAGAATGGTAAAGAAGATACTTATAATGTTTGAATGCCAAACCAGATAACACTAAGTTAGATATTAACAAAACGGGCCCTCAATAACAGGAGCAACTAAGACAAAGACACAGTGGTTATGCTCACCTGGAAATGACGTCGTCACCTCAGCCACATGGTACCTGTCTGATACAGTCTACTACAGTCACACTTGCACAATAATGTAGCCCAACACAGCAGCTTTTCCATGAATTCTTTTAAAATTTAGTATAACTCGAAAACTGTTAAATCTGCCATTTGCTTATTGCTAAGGTAATGTGGGGGAGTGATGAAATATGAGGACTAATCTAATGATTTAGCAAACAGCTGTAAAACAAAAGTGTTTGTAAAAACGGTATGCTGCTATGTTTCTTTCTCTCAAAGCAGTATCAGGACTTTCAACAAGTATGAAGTAGTTAGTATGAAGGACCAAAGAGTAGGAAAAGGAAGGAATACTGTAGTAAAATGAACGTACTTAACCAAAAAAAATAAATTTTGTTTTCAAGATAGCTGACAAGTTGAGTTTTTGATGGCTGGTTTTTTGCTCCCTTAGCTGCTGTCTGTGAGATCATACGGATCTGTCATGAGCTTCATCTACAGCACTCTGCTTTCCATTAACAACCAATATTCTTTCTGTGATAGTGTCACAGTATGGCTATACATCAAAGCCCTGATGAGTACAAATGTCAGAATAAAACAAAAGAAATAGTGTGCCATGCATGACCACAGTGACTGCAACAGACTTTCACACAAATGTGTTGGGAGACATTCAAATCCATCATTTGCATGAGCTAATTTTTTGTTTTACTACAGGTCAAAGGTCAGAGTTTCCACTCAATAGTCATCACTATAGAAGACACTGATTTGCCCATGTGAGGTCATGTGACCTCTCTGACCTTACCCACGCTTTAGTGCTCTAATAAGCTTTTAAACCTGTCCTCGCTTGAATCAGCCATTTTGCTAATCTACAGCTTGTCTCTGCAAAACCACGTGGTGAAGTCACAACCCAGCTAACAACATTATCCATTTTTCAACTCTTTTCTAACAATGTTTTAAAATCTAAAAAGTTTCTGTGTTTTTTTAACACTTTTTGATGGACAAAGAAGTGTCATACAAGAACAAGTGCTGTGCTTCATGACCGTTTTGCTCTATACAGCCATCCATTTTCTACCCTCGCACAATCCATTTCGGGGTCATAGGGTTGTTGGAGCCCTTCCCAGCAACTGTCTAGAAAAGATGGGGTACACTTTGGACAGGTGCCAGTTTGTCCTAGCACCACACAACTACACACATGCAATAACACCTGAGGACAATTTAGAGTCAACAATCAACCTATGATGCATATTTTTAGACCATGCTAGAGTGCTCAGAGAAAACCCACATATGCATATTTCCGCATTTTGATTAAAGTTTTATGATTTGTAAGGAGTTTACCCAGTATGGCTTCATGCCAATTGCAGTTGAAAGATAGACAAACGTCATCAACCCACCTTTTTCAGTTTCTTCTTTTTCTTCAGTTTTTAACATTTCATTTTGATTTCTGGATATTACTTTTGTTTTCTGAATTTTTTTTATTTTCTTTTGCGGAAGCCGATCACAACTTTACACTTGGAAGAGCAGTTTCAGCATTGACCATTGAATTTAAATATTACAATCAATACTCATAGTATTTAAAACTGCTTAGCACAATTTGGTAGATTTGCCATTTGTGAATGAAAAGCAGTAAAAGCTGACTAAAAATAAGATGCACTTTTGAAATCCATGTACAGTAGTCCCTTGCTGTAATGTGGTTCACCCTTTGCGGTCATGCTGTTTCACCAATTTTTTTTGCACAATTTTGCATGCTTTTTAAAACATTTTTACACCACATTGTGTTCTGCTGTCTGATTGGCTGTAGACCACTGTCAACCACAGTGTCTCCTGTACAGAATGTGTTTAGCTCCCAAAGGTGGTATTTGATTTCACGCTGTTGTACAGAACTTATTTTTCTATGAAGGTTTGAACTTTATTAGCATTAAGTGTTGCTTAGCGGAACATCAGCGCCGCATTTGAATATGTTAATTAATTTTGTAAACGGTCAAAGAGTTACAGTAGTTCAAAGAGCATATCATAAATCTTCTAAGAGTAGCCCCAGAAATTATTCCAAAAATTTGGCAGCTGGCGTTTATTAGAGGCCGGCGTCTATTGGAGACCGGCATTTGTTCCATCACAGACAGAATGGTGATGGTTAATGGGTTCATTTTGTGGTTAAATTTAGTCAAGAAATGCAGTCAGCTCCAGATGAACATTTCAGGATTCACTGAAATGATGAGAACATTGTTTTATGTTTTGATTAGAACTGGCTGTGAACGTTTCTTTTCTCTTTGAAGCATCATCAACCTCAGTATCAAAAATCCTCTTTGCTTTAATGCCAATCATTTTCATGGAGACATACGCACCTTCTTGTCTTTGCTCAATAATCCATTTTCAAACCATCTCTTCTAATTTGTCATTCGCTTTCTTTTCACCTCCACAAGGCAAGCGTTCATTTATCGCTTCTTTTTTAGCAGCCATCTACTGAATATCACCATCTGCTTGTGCCATTCTCAGATACATTTAGGATCTACCCTAAAATGTGGTGCAGAATCCCCACAGGGGTTCGGCAGATCTTAAAGGAGCCTGGTCACTATTAGAGGCAGGCATCTAACAATAATGAACACCAGTTAGACCCGGCATTTATTGGAAACCAGCATCAATTAGAGATCGGCAACAATTGGAGAATATGCGGAATGTTATTAATGTGTTCCTGGTGCTAAAGGGTTAAACAAGAAAGAGAAGTGTAAAAAGGTTAATGCCTGAGAAAAGAGTACTAAGTGTGTAGTGAGGGGTTTCTCAGCTTTTAAATATTTATAATAATTGTAAGACAAAGCTCACTAGTTCACATATTTCACCAATCATAGTTATTTTTGGTAACTCCCACAATAAATTAGTGATCTCTGTATTTCAAAGTGCATTATTAAAGGTCATTCTAGCATTAGGGAAGAAAAACTCAAGCATGATGAGACATTGAACATTTGATAGGGCAATATCGTTTCACTGAGGGCTAGAGGTCAACCATCTCTGTAGCAAGATGGTCTGGTCAGAGAGATCATTAATTATCTGAAAAGCTCCTGTTAAAAGTCCAGAAACGTAAAAGTCCTCCAGGACTGGTAGGTCACAGCCTATTGTCCTGTAAATCACTTTATGTAAAGTTCTTTTTACTTTCACAGTTAAACAGTGACAGCGCTGATAAGAAGATTTTCAATACCACATTTAAAAAATGTTCAAAAGAATAGTTTTTGTTTTGAGTAAATTCCTTTAGATTTTCCAAAAGGAAGAAATGCTTTTTTAGCAATGTTTATTGTGTATGACCACCAGCTCTGATATTTGGAGATTTTAACACACAAAACTTAGCCTGGATCTTTGGCTTCTTCCTATCCCTACATTTAGCCCTCCATACAGAGTTATGGAAAAATAGTGTCTTCAAATTTGGCCCACATTACCTCTTGATGGCGTACATCATCATTATCGTCATCAGCAATAGCATGTAGCTGCCAGCACTCAGAAAATACATAACATTGGTTTTATAATTTTAAAATGTATTTACTTACATTTTAATGTAAGCTTCTATGCTGCATAGAACTCCCACGCGAAAAAGTGTTTCTCCTCCGCAGCCAGTGAAGGGTAAGTTACTTCTAAAAAGTAATTGATTACTTAGATACTGGATCAAAATTGAAATGAAATTATTTTACTCATTACCTATTTGAAAAAGTAATTCACTACTCGTTACTTTACTTTTTTTCCCCTCATAAAAAATTCTCAAGGGAAAAACAGCTTTGCACAAACAAGATCCTCTTGTCTTTCATTTAACAGGGCTCCTTTAAAAAAATAACTTCAATAGGACTGTGGTTAAGTCAAGGTAAATACATTAAAATAAAATAATATATTATTTAAAGCAATAACCTTGTGCAAGGTATGAACATGGCTCAAGACATGTCCTGGCTTTACTTGAATTCAGACAAAAGTGTGAAATATGACGTGTGACAAATGACAAAGCCAGACCCACTGCCCAGGAGTCAAACTGGGACCCTCCCACCGATGACGGTCTGCCTGTTCTGTGGTCCTGTGAACAGCATGAAGGAGTTGCATGTGGGCTGCCTCCCATGTCTTAAATTTGTGCTTCAGAAAACAATGTAAAGGTGAATTCACATTAACCCTTTAAGCGCCAAAGTAGCAATTCTAAAGCAATACCATGTCATTCCATGCTCTCTGTATTCAGATCCTAATATTCTCAATTTCTGATAAGTTTCAGGAGCTTAAAAAACTTCAGATTCAACTCTCTATCAGCAGTTGTATAAAATAACAAAGAGTAATCAGTTTGGATTCTCCAGACAAACATTTCAAGTCTCTATTTGTAGTGGATTACATTTCCACTGAAAAACCCAGGCGCCTAAAGGCTTAAAAAATACACGATTCATCAGTAAGAAAGACGTCACAAATAATCAGTCGCAATCAGTAAAATTAATGGTGCATGAAACATACCCTATTTTCAACATTTGTAACATTTATCGCAAAAAAATAATCGATAAATGGCCCCCAGCAGCAAAGAGGTGCTGTCTCAAAAACGAGAGCCCTGAAATTGTTGTCCTGAGAGCTGTTGGTTCACTGAGCCTGCAGAGGTGCTGTCTCAAAAAACAAGAGGAATTGTGGGATTCCATTGTTTTTGTTTGTCTGAACAGATTGGGGTTGAAGTGTGGGTTTTTGTCTTTGTGTTTTGCTCTGTTTTGACCTGAGTTATTTTATCATTTTATGTGTATTTTTTCTGCATCATGAGTCAGAGGGAGGGAGAGGATGGTCACAACCTTGTGTTGAACGAAGCTGGGTTTAATAAAAAGCAAAGCCAATGTTTTTTCTAACTGAGAATTCTGTTAAATATGTCTATGGTTAGTGCTAGATGTGCCAAGTGAGTAGAGTAAGTGTAATCTAGAATGTTATTTTAATTATGTTGGGAACAAAATTGATCAAAATTAACTTTATGGAGTCGAGTATTCTTGCTAGTACTAAGTACTGGCGGTACTTCTGGCATGGATTTTTTAGAAGTCCCGGTACTGAGTTCTGGTGAATATTGGCCCACGTACAGCACTGGTTTTTGGGGACTCTGTCACCTTGTTTACAACATCAGAGACAACAGTGGAGATCGAAAGTTTGGGCTCCCCAGATAATTTCCATATTCCTTAAGTTTTTAACATACTTGTGCATTTAGCCTAATATGTAGCATTTAACTAGCTGTATCAGCAAATTTAGCTAATGTTATTATAAACTTGCCAAACAAACGAAACTGACTACTTTTTAAAGCTAATTTGTTAGTCTTAAGCTTTTTTGTTAGTCTAATTGTGGTAAAGCTAGCATTACGTTATCTTGTTTAGTTTGTTTTTACTGTTTTTTTTTCGCTTACTTGGCACCAAGCCTTGATACTAGCAGTAGACTAGCTCTATTAGCTAATTTTACTGATATGTATTTTTTGGTGTCGTTTTTCTACAGCTTTTTCTGCCAGCAGTTTATTAGTGCTTACAGAATTAGCTTGTCCCAGTTAGCCAATAGTTTTAATGTTTTACTTCTGACACCAGTGTGCGTCCTGTTGGATGAAACAGGTCAGAGACTACCTTTTCCACTACAGAGTATTCAATGCAGTCTTAATGGTTGCTGTAGGCCACAATCACACCAGATACTATATCACTGAACTCCAACTAATTCTTTCATTCATTACTCGCTTGTTTTCTCCCAACACTGCTTATATTGTT
>BSAI01000104.1:276099-316624 GCA_036245035.1 Adrianichthys oophorus
GACTCCAGGATTTCACTGATGCCGCTGCCTGGAGAAGAAGCGGCCCCGGGAGTCTTCAGGACGGCCGCGTTTGGAGGAAGGAGTGGTGGTGTTTGTCTTCCCCATGACGAAGGTATTATAACACTCGTCTATGAAGCTCTCCAGGTCCTCCAGGCTGTCAAGAACTTAATAATCTCTTTAGAGGTTTAGTGAATGTTGTTGTAATTATGACTTATATGGCGGAAAAACAAAAGCAGACGGAAATGTTTGTTCAACCGCTTTTCGCGCCGCCAAGTTTACTCACCACACACGTCTCGTCGATTCTCGCGATACTCACAGCATCTCACCCCCTAAATGAATCGTTTTTTATCTAGTTTATGCATTAAAATGTATATGCAATAGCAGTAATTTAGCAATTTTCTTGTTTTTTGTAGTGCAGCAGTACAGTTATGCACTTGGGTTTGGATGTGGACTCAGTATAATTAACCACAGCAACTTGCACAAATGTATTCCATAAAAACCTTTACATGTAAGATTCAAAATCCTTTTAGCTACAAAGTGAAATTTCAGCCTCCGTAATTGGAGCAGGAGGTGGTAGTAATACTAAATGGTGACGTTGTTCATGGAAATGTTGTCAAACAGCTACAGTTCCTCAGTGATAATGAGGTGAGGAGCCTTTCTGAGTGTAGGTGCTCAGGTTAACACCTGGGATAACCACAAACCACTTTCACTGTGCCACTGTGCAGCAAATCCAGTGGTTTCTATCTAACCAATTAACGATTTAATAGACAGTCACTCCACATAAAATGCAGTGTCTTAACTTAATTTATACTGTATTGACAGTTTCCCACACATGCAGGGAGAGGAGAGCAGAATCACAGGCTGGGTAAAATAGGATCTCAGGGGAAGGTGAAAAATGGTTTTGTTTTTATAGTTTTTCATTGGTTAGGCAGGAGGAGCAGAGGCAAACCGATTCAGAGTCGTCTCCTGTGAGCTTTTGTCTAGCCTATGGCACAGAAAGTGAGCCTGCATATTACTGAGTCCATCATAACGCAGCAGGATAATGGAGGGAGGAGAATTAATACACTTGGCTTTCATGCAAGTACGCTCCCTCCATGCCATTCCTCTCTCCTACACTGCTGTTTTCCATTTCTATTCAAGCTCCACTGAACACAAGCACTTAATGTGGTAATAAAATTAACCAATATGTAGATTTTCCTTCTTTTAAATATCCACTCCAGTCAGGAAAAATGTAGGAAAAAGACACATTTTAAAAGATGCGGCCGCCAGCTTGGTCCTTTGAGTGCAGTTAAGACTCAGGGGCAAACACTTCTTCTAGTGTGCATTTCATTGGAATGGACATCTTCTATTTCACTGAACCCTTAGAAAAACTAACCATCTGTCTACCTGCCATTAATCTAAACAAGATTTAGATTTGAAAAAATCTTGGGATTTTTCTCAATGAGTCTTTTACGTGATTTAGGGCAGCAAACACGTAAATCCAAGCATCTAAACATTACTCTCTGCCTTTCCTATTAAAACTCACATTTTTACCTTTTTTTAGTTGATCATTTTACCCACTTTTTTAAAAGGTTATAAAGCATACAGTCTCTGCCCAACCTTTACATTTTCTGCTGCATAAATGTGATCAGTGCAGCATGGAAAAAACAAAGTGATAATAGCAAAAGCCATTTCTTCTGTGACATTTGTTCCCATATCTCTCATCGGGTTTCTGCATACAGTCTGGAGAACAAACGTGGGTCAAATGCTTAAATGTGAATACGCTGCATCAAATTTAAACTCTGCTTTCACATTTACACTCTCTGGCTAGATGGAATTGTGTGTGTTTTTTCCTCTGCAGATAAGACAAAAGTCAATTGAAAACAACCTGCGGGGCTGTTGTGCCCGTGGGGACAATGGTGATGGACCTGAGAAATTGAAGCATGTCGGTTAAATTATAGAAACGTAGCTCTGCCTCAACCTGCAGACATGGAAATGTGCTGTAGCTTCTCAGACGAGTGCGTTATGAATCGTCCAACGCAGCTCTTTCTCATCAAAAATCCCATCAGTATATTAAAAAGATACAGCCTTGGCCCCCACATTTTTTCTTTCTGAATAATTTAAACTGCTGGTGAATTCAGTGATTGGGCAGTATTTCTTTCCTGCCATTTATCTTCAGAAGCAAATGTTTTTTACTCTATTAAGTTCTATATAATAACTTAAATGTAAAGTGTGGCTTTTGCAGGAGTCTTCAGAGCTACAGAATTTACACACATACCTACTAAACAAATTTTGACCTATAACACTGCATGACACAGACATTGTGCATTGTGCCCCATTAACACATGACTTGTTAACAATAAAACAAAGAACCCCCCAGTCAATAGATCCTGACATTAATAGTTTTGGAGAGTTTATTGCTCCCCTGACATTTTAGCAACCACCATCAATGGGTCAAATGTTCAGTGCTTTGAACTAGTGATGATTTTTTATTAACAGCATCGCAGAAGATTTATCTGTAACTTTCATTCCTTCTTTGCCATTTAAAGAAAAGCCAAAGACGACAGAAAAATGTCCAGCCACCACTGGTTGCATTAATACATCTTAAGCCTCCTTCCATCTGCTGGGTTCACTAAAAGTGATTTCAACATTTTATTTAGATGTTCATCTTTGGTTCTTGCAGTTGTGATTTAGGTTGAATGGTTTTAGTATATTCGATCTCTTCCACATGTTTGGTAGCTGTCGTAAGTTCTGCAACTCCAGTTTTCTGCTGCTTGTTGACTGACATCTGGGCTTCTGCAGTGGAGGGCTGATGTGTCAGATGCCCGCAGCTCTTTCACTCGACACAAAACTCAATGCCACAAATCTGTTACAGACAATAAATACTACTAGTCAAAGATCTTGTTTAACTTTAATTGATAATGTTAGTAATAAAAGATACTGTCTACTTTTTTAGAAAAAAAGCTCCTTCTGCGTACATTTTCATGCAAACAAAAATGAAAAAGACCACTACAAACGTTCATGGTGGTGTCTTGATGTCAGTGGGGTCACCTGCAACGGTCGCCTTGCATTCAGGTCAAAGCGGATGAGTCGGTTGTGAATGGTTTGTCTGTAAACCCTAGTACTCTAACATCAGGGAAACAGGCCTGCAGCTGTGTGGCATTTGCTAAACCATGTCTGAGTGCAGAGGACCATATTGGTACTGGTCTTGGTTGTGGTCTGTCATTGGTGGGCTCCGCTCCTGTGTCTGTCACAAACCTTTCCAGAAATTCAGTGTTTTGATCCAAGGCTGCTGATGAAGCTTTGAGATGGACCAATTTCACCTGCAACATCTGACTGCCTACTATCAACTTAAAAGTGCACGATGACCAGGTGGTGCTGCTCTCCTGTTAAGCGACGTTGTGTGTTCGTGGCTGTTCGAATGGTGAACGGCGTTTACTTAGAAAGCGCTTATTCTACCTTCTTTGAAAGCCCAAAGCGCTTTAGGGTGTATTCAGACTGGACACATTTAGTCAGCTTAAAGTGAACCAGAGTTCTTTTCCCCTGATAATCCGTAACAAAGTTTCAGTCTAAATACACCGAAGCAAACCATGGTCCGGGACCAGGAACTGCTCTTGCTCCCATCTTTTGGGGGGGGATCTCGGTTCGTTTCCTGTCGGGCTGAGCTTTGGTTCGCTCTGAGATTCCTCAGTCTGAATACAGTGGGGATAGAACGTTTGGACACCCCCGGTAAAAGTTATATAATTGTGCATAAAGAACTCAAGGAAAGATTGAAACATCTCCTAAAGGCATCAGTTTACAGATGAGACATTCTCTTAATATGTCAAAAAATGAGGCTTTATTTCCATCATTTAACCTTTCAAAATAACAGAAAACAAACTCTTTTCAGATGGCAAAGTCTTTTGTTAAGAATGTCCCTGTTGCAGCAGGTCTCCAACGTAAAGTTCTGATAAGTTAACCATTTCCAAAAGGACTTTAAGGCACTGCACCTCCAACTTCTTCTTTTTGTTTTGACTCATCTTATAAGTCCTGGCCAATGACTGAATAGATCTTTAGTCACATGGTTTTGTTTACAAGCTTTGGTCCTATACAGAAATCTCCAGTAGACGCCAGTCTGAATACAGATCAAATGCAATCTTCAGGACTGGATCCAGACCAAATTAAGCGGACAACATCCGAAACAACAGACATTCCCAGTCTGAATACACCCTTACAGTCACGGTCCCATTCACACACACATGCACACACTGATGGTGGCTCTGCTGCCAAACACTGGCGACAACCTTCCATCAGAGGCATTGTGGGGTTCAGTGTCTTACCCAAGGACACTTCAACATTTAGGTTCCTTATTGCTAAAATTAGACTGCATCTTCAATGTTCAGCATCAGTACCTGTGAAAAAAAGAATTGTTCATAACAAATTGGAAAAGCACAACTTTTAACTTTTCCTTTATAAGTAGTGAGGTCCAGTCCTGCCATAAAAGATTTCCTGGAGATATGGCCTGCTTTATTTTCTAAAACTGAGGTATAAGAGACTTGTAATCCCTTTACATTTTTGTGCATCTTAACTTTACTTGTTTATTTATTTGTCGGATCAGAGGGAAATTCAACCGGTTGGCAACCATTTTGCTGGAGCAGAAATTCATGCAAAACTTGGACAAATATGCACCATTGGTCTGATGGAGGCAAAAGGAAGAATCGTTGGAAGCATGCTAAAGCCAATCTTGAAAAAATAAATAGACAGGTGGGTTTAGTCAAAATCATTTTTGTTACTGTATTCCTTTTTTTGTTGCACAATTACTTGTAGGGCTGTAATGAGTATCTGAGTACTTGGAAACTTATGATCAGCTCTCAAAAATTCAAGTACAAGTATTCGCGACGTCCAAGATCACAAATTTGTGATCGTTATATAGTATAGCGTAGCAAAAAAGCTACAACTCAGGACAATACATTTTTGCTGTGAAATGCAAAATAACATTGAATTTTAGATTAATAAAATAAAAACAAGCTGAATGCCCAGCGTTACAGTCACCAGAGGTAAACAGATCTTTAAAAATAAAGTGTTGGTGATGCTTCCCATTTTCAAAGAAAAACTAGTGAGTGTTTTTTTTTTTTGTAGTTGAAAAAAACGAGACTGAAATTCAGCTTACTGACAAAAGTTCTAAAAAAAACTGCTTTAACACCACAACATTCCTTTGATTCTGGTTACTCTTCAACAGTTAGCACTGGAAACGTAATTCCAGCAGATTCTGAAGCGGAGAAAATGAGCCTCGCGCTGATATGCAGCAATGCATAGGAGAGAAATGACCATGTAATCACTGCAAATCAGCTGATTCTGCAGTGGAGAAAAGTGGCTTTTCATTACAGCTTTGCACTGAAATGCAATGCTTTAGAACATAAAGTGTTGCAGAACTTTGAGGATGGAAAACTGTGACGAACATTTTTAGGATTTGTTGGTAAATTATCAAAACAACAATGATGTTTAGGTTTTGTTTCCTGCTAAAGTTAACAAGAAAGTGGAAGGGCAAAAACATGTTTAAAGTGACAATCACCATCTCTTTCTGTCAAAATCTTTTTGTTTTTATCAGTTTTGTTGATTCTCCTGTTCTAAATCAAGATATCAATGATGATGATTTAAAAGGACATATGATCTTGATTTATTACATAGAGTAAAAAGGACATATATTAAAAAGTAAGGGGTTCGGTCAGTGAACTGTTGAGCTTGATTTGTGAATCAACAAAACTAATGATTCATAATCCTAATTAAAGGGTAACTAAACAGTAATCAACTTTTTTTGATTGTATACTTTTACAAATGGGGCTTTAAAAGTGCTGATTGTTATTCATTACCAATTTTTTGACAATTTAAAATAAACTTGTTTAATTCCTGAAATTATTGTCTAAAACCATGTGTGTGCTGCCCCCGAGAGGTTGTGCAGTGGTGGGAACGTTGAATGCAGCTACTGATCTAAACGTATAAAACGCGCGTAATTCCAGAATATTCACAATTTTCAGGAGAAATTGCAGAAGTGGATTTTACATCCTAGATTTTTACATAATTCCCTGCCTTTAATGTTATTGTCATTTTTTTTTTTTTTTGTTATAGGAAGACACCTACTGTGATCCCTCCCAGGACCTCATGAAAATCTTGGTTGTCCATTCTACTAAAGTAGACCAGTTAATGCTAAAATTGGTCTTGAGGGACAAGTGATCCTTTGCTACTGTTAAAATACTGCAAAAGTCTGTTCTGCTCATGGGGTACATTCAACAGATGAATTTGGAATACCATCAAGCACTTCGCTACATATTTAAAATTTTTCAAAAACTTTTTTTGAACTTAATTCAAATAAGCTCTCCCCAAAGATAGTTTTGAAGCATTGAAGATAGTTTCTAGAATAGGTTTAATGATGTTGCTCTAGAGAGAAAGTAAGCGGATTACATGATCAAAGTATTTCTGATAAATAATTAAACAGGTACAAAGTATGTTGTTTTTGCTTTATTTATTATGAAAATGGGGTCGGGGGTACACATATTTGAAAATCATAGTTAAATTTACTCAATTAAATCCAGAAAAGTTAATAAGAAAACACACCATACTTCCAGTAAAAGCGATGTGTAAATTTAGATAATATTTTCAATTCCTTCCTCACTAAAGTATTCCCTTTAACATTTCACTTAATGAAATTAAGTACATGGACCTTGTAATGGAAATATCACTAATATTTACTTTTTAGATTGTATCAAAATGTGACTTGTGGACGTGAGTAAATTTTACTAGATTGTTGTTGGTAGTTTGTAGGTTCATAAACGCAGTAAAATTTACTTAAGAATTGTTAGTGCAAACTGTTACGAGGATTTTCGTAAGTAAATCTTATTAGTTATTTTTTCAGAGTAAGACCATTATGTGGAAAACACAAAATGACGTGTCTGTCACCACAATACAAGTGCCTCCCTATTTCAAAAATCTGTGAAGAGAAACACTGCGTTAAAGACATCGCATGAGTTTTTCAGAATATCCCTAACTTATTGCGAGTAGTGTAACATAATTTATTATGCTGTCACACCAACAGTGTTGTGGAGAAGCCAAATACAGCAGAATGTAGACTGGATGGATAGAAACTTTACTATTTTGATAAATATTAAGAGACTGTATTATACCAACTAAAATACGGTATAATACAGAAAACAAAACAAAATAAAAAACAGTAAAAATAAGGCGTGAAAACCTTTTTGGAACCACCAAGCAAGGTGCATGCCAATGACCTTTTGAAACAAGCACACATCAGAGCTTTCCTATGACTTTATGTTCCCAAATTTGATGCCAACTGGGAAGCACTAAATGTTTCAATTCCTTAAAAGATGAGTATCAGAAAAAACGGCTATGACTTCTTAATCCTAATCAAAAGTCAGATTTTACACCAAATATAAATGTTCTTGCAGTTTTATGCAAAATGTTAATGTTTACTCCACTGGATAGTATTCATGAGAACTGCATGGGGTCACCTTTTCAATGCTCAGCTGTTTGGATTTTATTGAAAGCTCAGATTAGCTCATCTTTAGAGGTGTAGATTTTGGATCAGCAGGTGAGCCAACAGAGCTATAACATTTACTTTGTCCCTCTTGATTGAGGCTTTTGAAGTGTTGAGCTGGGCAGAGCCATTTCAGGCTTCTTTTTTTGGCTTGCAGAGTTCAATGCGCCAGTGTTTCTCAATCACTGACTGTATCTGAGAACTGGACTGGAGCGAGAATACCATGTTGGGGTAACTCTGCACACACATGCGTGCGCGTATATGCCAATTACTCAGTTTTGTTTTAAATTAATCACCGTTTTGTTTCATTTAACCGACAGAAAATGTCAGCGCCTTCAAAACCAAAGTAACAAAGGTTTCTATAGTCCAGTTATTGTAATTAATTACAGAAATTTGAACTGCAATTTGTTGTTACTCCGTTACTGACAAAAGTAATTACATGTTTGTAATCCATTACCCTAGCAAGAGATACTGCAAAGGCATGATGGGATATCAGCTGAGATATCAGCTGAGGATTACTTCCGCAGCAGTCACACCCACAACTCAGAGATGAATTTCTGATGAACTCCTGCCACTCTGGACAAACTTTGTCCTAGAAAATTACATTTTTTTTCTTCTGGCCAACAATGTAATAATCACGTAAGTAAATAATCACTGGGAGCCCTTTTAAAACAGATCAAAATATGATGGGAATGGAACTTTAAACAGCTGGGTTGCAGGAAACCCGACTCTGCCATGACGGGGACCATGTGGATGGATGCAGACATGACAGCTTCAGAGGAAGGGGTGGGGATGGTCCGTCCTACTTCATGCTACCTTTCCATCTTTTTTTGTTTTTAGTTTTTCAAGTTTAAGTATATTAAGTTCCCATGCAGGGACTTTGGAGTCCTTGCCTGAGTCTTCCACAATTCTCTTCTTTTGACATTTGTTTTGATTCAACATGTTTGTTTCTAGGAGTACATTTGAACGGGAAGCTTTATTTCCGAGAGTAAGTGAATGCAGCGAGAAAGCGGCATTGCGCGTGTACGCACCGGTAGAGGGGCGCGCGCTCGTGAGGTGGCAGGGGGTTGTGCTCTCTCCTGCTCTCTGACCCCAGCGGCAGCTCCGACTCACTGCACCCCGGCTCCCCCTCCGACAGACCGACAGCGGCTGCTCTCTCTCCCCCCTCCCGTCTGTCAGCATAGTCTCTCGTCCTCCTCCCGGGCTCCTTCTCCTCCTTGTCTGGTTTCTTGCCACAGAAGCCAGCCGAGGTCCCGCCGGGTCGAAGGTTTCGCCCTACCCTCCCAGACTACCGCAACATTCGGACTGCCGCTAACGAGCCCGCCCGCTGTCCTTCTGCTGGCACCGCATGGATCAACGTTCCTCCGCCGCCGCTGCCTCTGCGTAGAGCGCGACCCCGACCCGACACTGTTTCTTCGGCCACATTAACAAGCAGAAAACCCCAAACAAACAACAAACGAAGGTATAGCAGCCTTTCCGCTTTGCTCTAAAATCTAACCGGGAGGGGGGCGGAGGAGAATAAATACAGACCCTGACACAAAGCCGTCACTTCACTGGCGGCTTGTCAGTTACGAGAAGGAGCGGGAGGTTAGCGGCGGGGCTTTGACACCGACCACCTTTGAGTAGCTTGTGTTGTTAAGGGAGCAGAGTTCACGGCGGAAGGAACCGTCCTTCCTTTATGCGCGCCCCGCCGCGGGCTGTTTCACCGCGAGCGGCGAAGAAGTCATTACGTGTGTACGCGCGGTGTCGGAAAGGGTCAATTAATTCGCCTTCTCCGCTTACCAGAGGGATTTCTCCTCGTGAAGTTCGCTTTGTGGTTAACACCGGTGCGTCTCGAACGTCCACCGGGCGGACGGGACGATGTCTGCGCTCGACGGCGGCCGCTGCGGTTGGCGAAAGGCGGCTCGTCGCGAGCGATGCGAAAATGTAGTGCCGGCGCACATTTAGCTAGCTAAGCTAGAGAGCTAGCTGCTGCTGCTACTGTAGCCATAAGGTAGGAAAGGCAGAGAGCCGCCCCCTCCCCATTTAAACACACACGCACTGAGGAGACTTTGAAGCATGCTGCATGCGCACTAAATCAGTCCTCAGTGTTTCGGCCTACATTTGCAACATTAAGCTCATTTGTTGAGTCGCTGCAGCTGCAGAAATCCAGGTTTTTGTTGCTTTCTTTCTGTAGGCGGAATGATTACTCTATAAACCTAGTAAGTGGTGCACTTAAAACGATTAAAACATTTTTTAATTTTATTTTCACCACTGCAATCTTGAATTTGCTGTTGTAAAAAAGAGTGATTTCAATTCTGATTTTTGTATGAAGCTGCTCCCCCTTTGTTTGTGTTAAACACCAATCAAATGCTTTCATTTTTTTGTCAACCTTTCTGGATTAAATGAATTGATTAGGTCACGGGGAGCATCCAGGTGACCCAGAAACCACAAATCAATGGTGGAAATGGGGCAGTTTTGTCAAAGTTTGCAGCAGCCTTTGCTTCACCCATCATTGCATCCTTGGACAGTCCAGTAGACGCTGGTGATGCTGATTTTTCCCAGACTTGTTAAAGTGAGAGCTTTGTGCCTCACGACTTTCCTTCTGGTGTGGGGCTGCATCCGCAGCTTGAGTATAAAGCGTCTGGTAAACACACTTTACTATCAGTTAAGGAGGTCAGACAGGAAGGAGGCTCAGGGTAAAAGGAGACGCGCAGTGAAGCTGGGTGAGTGATGCAAAGGTTGGAGATGCTTTTGTTGGCACATTTTGAATGGGATGGATGACTTCTTGGGATTCGTCTTAAACTTTATCAAATCGGTTTTATGCTCACATTCTGCTCAACTTACAATAAATTCTTGCAAAGGTTTTTGCCTGCAGCCTTTCTGCCTTGTTTCATTTAAGTTTTCACAAAATGTTATGTGTAAAGTTTTTATTTCATTTCATGAATACAATTCTTTGTGCACAGGTATAATTTATTTGTTGTATTTTGTTTTGCTTACTGAAAACAACTGTTCATCTGCAGTTCCATGTTGTGTCTCCAGAAACTCATACGTTTGTGTCTGTGCTTGTGATCTAGACTGTAGCGGTCCAGTCGGTCGGTTGGTTGAATAGCTGCTGTTGCTGCTGCTGGCAGACATTCGTGGGCTTCTTGAGCGACTGAAGGATGACCATCGCACAGTTTGCTGCTGAATCTCGGTGAACAAACAGTATCTCATGTCCAAACAGCTGAAGGATGGCTCATGGCAAAGTGACCATCACAGTGGACGAGTACAGCTCCAACCCGACACAAGCCTTCACACATTACAACATCAACCAGAGCCGCTTCCAGCCTCCGCACGTCCACATGTGAGTACACGCGCATGGCTGGAAACACAGTTGGACTTGAAACTGTTAGCCTTTTGCATCTGCTCTGACCCATTATTTTTGTCTAACAATTTTTGTGGGTCAGTAGTATTTAGTTCAGAATCACCCAAACTGTTCTAGTGAAGCAAAAAGCCAAGGAGCATTTTACAGTTTTATGGCCTGTAAGAAAAAAGTGATCTAAAAGCTTTAAGCTAAACTTACAGATTGCATCGTCAAAGTTTTGTTTTTCTCAAACGTCAAACTCCGTTCTGGATGACCGTTCACTGCTCCTCCGGTTCCTTTTGGTTCTCACTGGAGTGAAACAATCAGGTAATGAGACTATTTATTGTCATCTGTTACGTGTACTATCATTAGTGACTCTGGTTGCTGTGATCTGTTGGCTTTGTTGTTTGTCCTCTTTCATAAAGAACAGCAGGAATCTCTACATTTGTTTCCTGAAGCGCTGCATCTTTAAAGCGTTATACTCTATGACTTTGGTCATAGTGAGAAATTCTGCCATGTTTTATTTAAATTGAAGTCAAATTTATTGTCACCTTATTTTACTTCTTTTTGGTGAAATTGTTTTACAGGTTTAATGTTGTGTAGAAATAAAGTGCCTCCCTTTGTGAAGGCTCATACATTCCTGCAGCAACCTTATTTATTGTGGAGGAAGCCTACGGTTATTTCCATATTTGCTCCTGTCCGTTTTCTAAATTAATGACCTGTCCTGTTTCCCCATTTTGATGTGTCAAATAACTTTCTTTAATGACAAGAGTTTCTGAAACTGTTGTCTTCAGTGCTGTGGGTATATAGACATATATAGTGTTCCGTAGTGTATCCTGCAGGTTACGTTCTAAAAATAAGTTTCAGTAATTGAAATCTACGAAGGACAATTACAGATGTTTTACTGCTGGAAAACCCCTCACTACACACACTTTCTACACTTTTCTCAGACAGACATGATCCTTTTCACAATTTCATGTTTGAACTTAAATTTCAAACCTTCAGAGAAAATAAACCCAGAATTATAGTATGAAAATGAAGATCTGATTAGCTGATTAGCTCCAACACACATATATATTACATCAAAAAGTTCCTCATTGAGGCTTATTTATAAAAACAAAGCACTAATAAAATCTTTGATCTCACGAAATTCCTATTAAAAAAACTAAACATGTTCATATAAACATGAGTGCATCATTGGGCGCTGCATCTTTAAAATAATTAAGATGGATGAATGGAAGAATTACAACTTTAAAGTCTTCAGTGTCCCCTACCGCTGCATTAAACTCCCCCTCTGTCCCTTCCCTCACAGAGCACATGCAGTAGCCGGGTTTATTTCCGTATGACAGAGACATACCAGGAAAATCTTTGGATAGCCTCAAAAACCCGGAAACTTGTTTACCGATGTTTTTTGTAGAACTCTGCAAATAAATAATCATGATCTCTCATCATCTGAGTATTATGAGTTATATTCCTCCCACACGTGGCAGGATATTTTTTTATTTTTTTATAGACACACTTTTGATCTATGTATATTTATCTATATCTATCCATCCATCCATCCATCCATCCATCCATCCATTTGTGTTGTCAATTGACTAAAAAAACTTAATCCGATTAATCACACTTTTAGATAGTGATTAATCATTGTCATTAATCATGATAACAAGAAATTGTAAGCTTATTTTGTAATTTTGTCTGCCTTTTTTTCCTTTTTACTGATCCTAAAATGATCCTAACCTTGCTGTAAAATTGTGATACAATCCAAACTGTAAGTTTTGTGATCTATTGTAAACTATCTAAGTCTAAGATATATACTATAAAACAGTATAAGCTAGTTGTTCACTAGCTTATAGTAAAAAACTGAATCCATTCTGGATTTTTGACCTGCATGAGTATTGTGAAGGTCCAGCACACACAACAGAAGAAGATGAAGTAAATAATTCATTGTGAAGGGGGAAAACTGGCGAGGATTTATTTTTTCATGGGAATATTTTTTTTCATCGATTGTGAGATCGAAAAACCTTACAGGGTCTAAATTTTACTGCTTTTTATTTTTTTCTGCTTTTGCTGCTTTGCTCTCATATGCCACGTAACTCCTACTCGCTGAACAGCTGTTTAGTTATTGGAGGTTATGACTTTGAAAGATGAATGTTGCGCCAATATATAGAAATGTGCAAATATCAAAGCCACAGGTAAGCTTCACGGGTGTGTAGGAATAGTGAATGAATCAAATAACGGTTTGGTAGTACTAAAAGTCTGTAGCAGGTATGCTGATCTGTTATGAAGGTTATTACGGTGATATGGACTTTATTAATTGACTTACTTCTTGTTAAGGGATCTGGTTTAACAATAAATTTATGTTTTTAAATGTAAAGAAGAAGACAAAGACAGTGATCCCTCGTGCATAGTGGGAGTTGTGATGTAAAAATAACATGCAATTTACAAAATCTGTAAAGGAGTCAACTTTAATTTTTAGAATAAATGTAGATGTTGTAGGGCTATAAACCTCCACACTACACACTTTATCCACTTAGACAGCAAATAACATTTTCACACTTTTTTCTTGTTCAAAAACTCTTAAAGACCCATAAAGATGAAGATGGGTGTTTTTAACATGTTGTGGCATTTTCCTCATGATATATATAAGAACATTTGGATTAAAATCGCATTTCCATGTTTTCTCTTTATTCAAACCATTGTAAGTCAGGAGCAGACAAAAAAAATGTCATTGCATAAAGCTTGTAGTTTTGATGTAGAGGTTACAACGGCAATCCACCAGCTCACTGCTCAGCTTCATTCTGATGCATCCACTTGTAGACGAATAGATTCATGTATGTCTTCATTTTCACCATCTGAGTTTCCATCTGGCTCAAAACTGTGCAGCTGGCAGCTCAGATATTGCTCGCCATTTTTGTTTCGCTGCAAATGTCAGATTGGGGATGTGAGGGGCTGTAAGCTAGCGAGAGAGCGTTTAAACAGATGGATGAAGGGAAGGAGGGGAGGGGTTACTTTGTGCCAACAGTCCCGCCCACAACTCAGGGGTGAATTTCTAATGAACTTCTGCTGCTCTGCAACAACTATGACTTAGAAAATTGCATGTCTTTTATTTGGGTTAAAAATGGGATAATCATAATGAAATAGCCACTGGGAACACTTTTACAATAGATCAGAAGTGTGCTTTCAAAGTTCAAATCTTCATAGAAAAATAAGTCTTGGAATGAAAACACAGATTTGCTAGCAATTGAGGATCTATGTAGATTTGGCAAACTGAATGTATTCTGTACAGAAGACATGGCAATAAGAAGAGTTATTGACAATGGCCCACAGCCAATCAGGACGTAGAAACGAAGTTAACGTAGTTTGAAAAAGAAATATGCAAAATAGCTCTAAGAACATCTGCGAAACAGCAAGACTGCATTATAGCACAGGAACATTTTATTATTTTGTTTCATATTTATGTAGGTTATTCTTTGAATTGTAAAAGAAAATGCATTTTTCTCCTTTGCAAACGCATAATCGCTAACACAGAGTTCAGTCAGACACAATTTCCTTTACCAATGATTTCATAAGACGGCATTAAACTCAAGCAAATGTGGGGATCAAGGTTAATGCAAACCGTGCATATCAAATACAAGGAAGCTCTGCTCTTTAGTAATTGTGTTTAATAATTTAAAGTACCTGTATATAAAAAGGATTGATGGCCAATGTTTAGAGCACTCACTGGAATAATGAGGCAAACACTCAAAGCTTCTTCTATTTGAAGGAAAAACTGCTCTGAAAAGATTCCCAAAAAGTCACTATTTTCCTGATCTTTTTCCACTTTGTTGGTGGTAGGATTTGGAAATGAAGTTAAGTCAAAGGGGATGCATTGAGGCCATGGGGCCTCTCAGCAGATATGTGTTTGGATAAATACATTAGTCCGTTTCCTGGCTTCCACAGAGCCTGCAGTGTTTAAACCAGTCATTCTTAGACTCTGAGTGGGAACCTCGCAATCACGCTATATAGGCCCACCCCCCCCTCCATCATCTTCAAGTGCGTTCTGTTCTAGGAAAGTTAAAACTTGTTTAGATTGGGGAGATAGTGATCCAGCATGCTGGTGGTTCTTTTGCCATTCACATCATTCAAATATAAAACATTGTAACTTCTGTGTTAGACACAGAAAGAGAGAGGGGGGTGCCCCCTTTTATGAAATCTAACCCCAGCTCCAATGTTTTTAACCCCCTCTTCTCTCCAGACAGAATATTGAGGTTTCTCAGATGGAGTACAGGAGGGTCTTTTGTGTAGTTTAGAACACGCTGGTCGAGCGCACACATCGACGTACACTCTCACACAGGCACGTGTGCGCACACACACACACACACACACACGCACTTACCAGCTAATGCTTTGGAACGTGACCCTGAAGTCAGAGTTAGTTTTCTCCGGAGCATAGGACGTCTGTCTGTGTCCAGCCCTGTTTGTGTCTGGTTTATTTTTCCGAGCTCTCTGTTTTTTTTCTCCTGTTCAGCCTTCTTCTCGTCGCCTGTAAAATGAAATGCACAGCAATGGCCGTATGCTTGGAGTTTGTTCAGAAATGGCTTCTTACTCATTTAAAAATAGCTCATTAAACTATACAATTTTGTTACAAAAACAATTAACTTTGGTGTTAAAAAAATCTTATAATGTCTGAAAGTCTTATTATTGGACTAAAACAACTTAAAAGAAGCACGAGAGATGCACAGAAGCATTTTTCTGTTATTGGTCAACATCTTCTTGGCCAATCTGAAAACTTCTGTCATAACGGATCAGCATGCATGCAGTAGACTTTTATAGCAACATGTCAATTTATTTTTTACTATTTCTGCTCACCTTTGAAGCTTACCTGTGGTTTTTATATTTGTAAAACGTTTCTACCAATCTTCTTTCAAAGAGGAAAACTTCCCATGACTAACATGCAGACTAAACAGCTGTTTAGTGAATGGGAGTAAGGTGAGGTGACACAGCACACATAGCCTAACCGTAAAAACGAAACCCTGTAAGGTTGTCGATCTCACAAGGGAGGAAAAAAAACTGTCCTTTGGAAAAAAATCTGACTTTGCCACCTTCACTATGAATGTTTTGCTCCATCTGCTTCTGTTTTATTTGATGGACCTTCATAAAAAATAATACGATCCCAAATTTGGAAGGGATTCTGCTGTTTGGTACACAGTAGAAAACCTGGTTACAAAAGAAACTACTGGCTTGAGTTTTCACTTTAGCTGTGTTTGAGCACAATAGTTTGAATGGAAAAACAGTGATATAAAGTCAAAACCAGATGATTATGATAATTACGGTTGATGATTATGTCAAAGATGCCACTTTAAAGAGGTTGTTAAGGCCTCAGGAGGCCACCATTTAGCCCTGTCCCCTGTTTTCAAATTGAAGCCTTAAAGTTTCAAATATATTATCAAAACACCAGAGCCTTCTCAACCTTTATTTTTTCTAGCAAAATGTTTCCATTCTCGCGAAAACTCTGTTTTTATACGCTGTATCTAAAGCGTTTGTCAAAACTGCTCCTAAGGGTGGATACGGGCAAAAAATGGTCAAACCTGTGTAGGGACTGCAGAAAGCCAGCAAATAATGGCAACGTCTTAGCTTAGTGAGCCTGTGGAACAAAGAAGTAAATACATAATATAATGCAAAATATATTTGAGAAAACATTTTTTTCTGCACAGGCATGTTGTGGATGACAGGTTTCTAACAAACACTTAGACAACATATAAGGGTGAAGTAGGTGAGATACAAGCGTGCCGTTTGGATACGGGCTACTTACGGGATCCTTGTGTGCTACTTGTTTGAGCCTGAATGTTAAAAGTCAGGAAATTTGACTATTCAGAACAGAGTGTAGGTTATGAGGACATCCTCCATGAGTCCCACCACTTGTGTATCACGTGCACACCCTGTGCGTCCAGCAATTGCACTTTGTTAGTAAAGGACCAGTATGTGCGCCTTACTAATGACTAAACTGTGGTGCAAGATCGACAGCACCCTATTTGTCATAAGTGAGTGCATCTTACATTAGCTTTACAGATACTTCACAATACAATTACCACATGCGACAATTGTACATTCAATTTTCATGGCGTCCCTTAAGGTGGTCATACTCAATTCAAGGGAACTGCAAGACACATCTGTGTTCCCCTTACAACGCTGCCGCTCCTGTTTACGACGCTCCACAGGTCCGGACAACCCAAAAACCTGCATCTGACAAGATGATCTGGTTTATTTGCTAAATTTGCCTGGGCTTGGTAATTAAAATCTATGGGGTCAGTGCACCATGTAAAGCAAGAAAACGAAAATGAATAATTTGCCCTCTAGCGAAATGCAGTTCTCCAAGATGTTAAACATTAAAACTAAGAAAAATATTTAAAGCAAAAAGTTACAGAGACTATTTATATACAAATATAAATATTGGAGATGGCCTGAATTTAAACTATTAACTAGTTTATTTAGTTATTTATCAACTTGGCATCTCTCTAGAATAAGGTTCTCACCAGAAGTTGAAAACCGACATTAAAAAAAGTAATTGGATTCAATGTTTTGTGGATCTTCTTTCTTAAAAATTCCCTTGGTGGTTTTCTTTTCTATGATCTGTTAAAGTTTGTTTTTACACATTTTACATGTGACACCATCTACAAAGATTCAATTGCAGAAATATTGGATTGAAATTTTTTTGGGCTCAAAATCATTACATGTTGTCTTTTATGTCCGGACTTCAAAGAGGTCATCTCCTTTTTTGTCCACCTCTTCTGCAGCCATGTAGTGCTAATTTATAAAGACTTATTGTGACAATATGCAGAACATTATACTTTGTGTTATTTCAGATTAAGTCTGATTTACAACACACTTCTTAGCTCATTAGAATGATTTGTTATGTAATGATGTAGCGTTGCCTTCGATTTATTATCCTTAATTACCTTTCATAACAGCCTCTCTTACAGATTGTTAATTATTCTGTCTTTTCTCTGATTATTGAAAAGCTCATAAGTCTGAATCATTTAGTATTGGCTCCACCTTTATCCATCCGTCATGGACTGCATCCTGCTTTTCATTGATTTAAGCATATTTTTTGGTAAATCTAAGGTTTTGATACAGTGAAGGAAATCGTTTTGTAGTTAGAGGAACTTTCCTTGTTACTTTAGCTTTCAAACGCTGGCGTGGTAAAATTTTTTTCTTTTATTTCAGAAGTGATTTTGTTAGGTGAGGATAGATTTTCAGCACATGTTCATGTGACAGAAAACTTTTTGAAGTGCTGACATGGTTGCTCTGCAGAATATTTTAATTTTCCTGCAGTTAACAGTAGCATTTTCACCATTGACTGTCTATGACAATAACTCTCTCCAATCGGGAGTCAGCTTGTTGAAAGTCTACACCCCTAGCACTTGAGGCAGGCTTGAAGAATCTGTTTCAAACATTTTATCTGAGACCACCTACTTTTATTGAGACATCTGAATGGCCAGTTTACAATCTGCCTGACTTGTACTACAGAAAAAATAAGAAAAAAATTAGGATTATCAAGAGCATGTTAAAGACAGCAGAGTAAGAATAGTTATTCTGAAAAATAGAATGACAGAGTAATAGTTTTTTAATCCTCAACAAAAGTTATTATAACTTATTGGAGCCAGCAGGTACTTTGAACACCACGGGGGAGAGGTCACTCAGTCCACTTCTCATATGTAGTCAAAGGTTTTAACTCATGTGAGTCGACTTATAAAAAATAAACTTCCACCTTCTAAGAAAAGACCCCGCCATGTTTGTATCAGGTTGTGGAAACAGGTTAAACCTTGTTTGTTAATTGAACTTTCTCACTGGTGGTTGAGGTTTTGAAGATAATAAATGCTGAGAAAGATATCCAGTCAAAAATGTTGACGCGTGTAAGGACTATTCTGTTCTGTATGACAACTCCATTTAAAAGAACTTTTAACTTTAAAAATTTAATATAACTTGCGATTGCTGTTGCACTGTTTGTCTTTTCTTTGCTGCCCTTGTTTCAAACTCCTCTGGTAACAAAGATTGGTCCTTTTTGTGCCCTTTCTGTCTCTGTCAGCCGTTTCACTCTTGTCTCTGCTTGTTGGCTGAACTGGAAGAAATTTTGTAACAGGAGAACCCTTGATTAAGCCCCCCACCCCCACCCCCAGTTCCCTGACCTGAAGCCTGTTCCTTTCAGGATGGTAGTGCTGCAGTTTTGGAGGATGTTGGCACTGTTACGACAGTGGTTGACAATGTGCAGATCTTTTTATTTCAGTTATAAAACTCTGTGAAATGTTGCTGCTTTAAGTCTCCCTGGCCTGGCAGGGCACAGTTCTACACTGACATCACTTCCTTTTGACCTGAACTTCAGCTGTGCAGACTTCTATTTAGACTGTGTAAAGTTAGTTTCATTGGTCGTTTGGATCCCTTTCTCTCTTTATACAAAATGAGCCTTTTAGCCACAAAAATGCTGAGTCATAAAATGTATGGATTCATTCTTAAAAGTCCTACTCCAGTTATATTTGTATCTATTGAAAAATCTTTCTGGGTCTTTTAATTACAATTGTGCAGTTTTTAGCTAAAATCAAAAAGCCTGTGTTGTTTTTTTAAATATAGTTTCTGCAGAGCAGCAAGGAGTTCATCAGAAATTTACCACTGAGTTGTGAGCAGGACTGTTGGCGTTTAAGTAACCCTATGTTGAATTCCTTTGATTACACTCTCCTGCTAGCTTACAGCCCCCTCACAACCCCACACTAACATTAGCGTAGCATTAAAAAAGGATGAGCAATATTGGAGCTATGCAGTTGTACAGCTTTGAGCCAGATGTCAGCTCAGAGGAGGAAAATGGAAACGTTCATGGATCTATTTATGTGAAAGTGGATGCTTCATAATTGAGCAGAGAAGGAGACTTAGGCCCACCCATGGCAGTTGCTTTGTCACAAACCTGAGTTTTTTTAAGATGAAAGTTTTCATCTGCCCCTGATCCAACACGGAATGAATAAGAAAATAATCAGAAACCAAGTTTTATTCTCAAGTTCTTTTATATATCGTATTTTCCGCACCATAAGGCACATTTTAAAACCCTTTTTTTTTTCTAAAATTGTCTAATAATCCGCCATGCCTTTTGTTGTGTACCAAGTTCCAAAATCTGTTAAAATGTCTTACCTGTGTGCTTATGTAGTTTCTATTAGTTGCCTCTTGTGGTATTAGCAGGAATTTGTCTAAGTTGTGTTACAGTAGTGTGTCGTTATAACAAGCCGCAAACCCCTGTACCAATCTGGCAGGCTGAACACATATGGTACCTACACTGGCATGTTTCATCACACAGCTGTTGAATTCAAACACCCAAAATGTTTTGTGGGAAAAGATTGATTTAAAAAAAATGTGAGTGGATTGTGAAATAGTGGAAAAAAGTTCAAATAAACTCACTGTTTTGCTTTTGTTGCCTTTTTTTCCACCTTATAGAAGGGTGCGCCTTTTGTAAGGGTTAAGAACAGAAATATATCCATAATAGAGGCTGTGCCTTATAATACCTTATGGTGCATAAAATACAGTATGTCCATCATTGTGAGAAAAACACTACAAGAAAATGTAAAGGCACCAAAAACACAATTTTTAATGAAGTGGCTCTTTAAAGGATGTCATTACAATAAATTACATTGCAATCCCATTATTAGAAATATTTGCTTCTGACTCCTTTGACTGAACAGGTAAACAGCCTGCATGAGGTCTGCTGTTGGTGGTTATCCTTAAGGGGGCACTTCTTGACTGCCTCTGCAACCTTTACCCATCTACCCTCTAGCCAGTTGGATTGTCAGCTGTACAATTAAGGGCTGTGCCATAATGAAAGGGGCATTAGCAGAAGCAATTTATTTCCCAGCGCAGTGCCGGAAGGTTCCTCCAGTGCTGATATTCCCGCTCAGCCTTTGTGTGCTGCACTGTGCTTTTATGGAAAGGCTGCTGCTCGCTGAACAAATGAAGTAAAGGGGGAGGGGCAGCCAAACACAAGGCCATGTTTCACTGCTGCTGAAAACCAGTTCTGATAAGGATTTATGTCTGGAAGTGTCTTCATGTTTTCCTTTTGTTGTCTTTTTACTCAAGGATTTCATTTCTCTAAATCATCATTGAGCATTTTTTTTGTTTGTCCGTCCTCTGGCTCATCTGTGCATCCACACACCAGGAGCACCTCTTCTGTGTTGCTTCTCTGTTCATTTTGTTCCTCTGAGGTTTATTGAATTAGCTCAGACAGCTGCAATGCACAAGATAAGAGAGACTCTCCGTTCTTCTTCCAGAGAAATGCTGTTGTGAAGGAGTGATGGTTGTGGTTCTGTGTGTGTTAATATGTGTGTTTATAAAAGGGGGAGGGGATTCCAGTGATAGGGTTACAGACAGAGGAAATCAGGGGCACCGTTTTTTTATATTTCTCCTGTAAGAGTTCTAACTACAGCTCCATTTGTGAAAATGATGAACTGTGAGAACCTGGGTATAGCTTTGATTGTTTTATTATTACTATCCTCCCAGCAAAGATGGCACATAACTGTCAAATTTTGTCAAGATGACAATAGTAGAATGAAGTCATTCATCAGTCATGGAATCTAGGTTTTGGTCTACTGTGAGCCTATTATACTCTACTTCTTAAAGTCCCTTAGAAGACAAACACTGCAGGTATCTACTCACCATTTTTGACAATTCCAAATATTACACCTTACACCACTTTGATGTACATGAAACAAGAACTTGAAATTTGAGCAAGGACAAAACAAAAAAGGGTTGTTAAACTGCAGGCCTGATGGGTAGTTTTTCTAAAGAGAGCTTTATTTGCTCATTTAACTATGGTCTGAAATTGATGACTGATGAGGAAGAGGAAATGGACAAAGGCAGAAGAGAAAACCAAGTGATAAAAGTTGAAAAAGGAGTAGTGCAGTCAGCGTGTTTTTTTTAAGGAGGAATTCAAACAGACTTTAGGAGAACAGTAGGTTCTTCTAGATGACTGCATAACGACAGTTAAAGGGATCAGGGAGACTGGAAAGAAAACATTTGATATGTCATTTAGATTGAGGCAGATAGCAAGAAGAGGAAAAGTGAGGACAGAAGAGAGCAGACACAAGTTCAGCACAAGGTGAATGTGGCAAACAAAGGGCATATGAGGAGTTGGTCGGACATAAAGGAGAGAGATGTGGATCTGTACGAGTAAGCAAAGCAGAGGTGATGAGTCACACAATGAATTTAAAGTAAAGAGTAGTGGAAGGTAGGCTGATGTCAGAAGAGAGCATTGCAGATCAACAGTTTGATTTCATGCCAAGAAAGAACTGTTTGCTTTGAGGATGTTACTGAACAGAAGAACTGATAAGGTCAGAAGAAACTGCATTGGTTAAATGAAGTTTATATGACAGGATATATAGTATGGAGTTCCAGAAGAGAATAAATTGAATAAATACATACACCATTCAATCGTTAAATAAAAGTGTCATTAATTATTTAAAATTGTCATTAAATAAATTAAATAAAATTGGAAATAAATAAATACGTGTTGAAATATATGTGGCAATAAAATATTAAAATTGCCATTTAAAAAGCATATTTAAACATTTAAGGACATATTTATTTAATGGACAGTGTGGGATGGAAGAGACACACTTAAATAAATATATACACCATTAAATCAATAAATCAAAGTGTCATTTTTTTTAAATTCACATTCACTAAATACAATTAGAAATCAAAATAAACTGTTGAAATATATGTGGCATTAAAATATTAAAATTGAATTAAAAAATTAAGAACATTAAACCATTTAATGATATATTGAATTATTTCATGGTCCCAGTGTGGGATGGTAGAGACAAAAGAAATTAGACAAAAGAAATAAAGATACGTAACATTAAATATTAAAATAAAAGTGTCATTAATTATTTAAAATGGGAAATAATTCATTAAAAGTGTCAATATTTTATTAAAATTCAATTTTAAATGATTTTATGACATATTAATTTATTTCACGATTACATGATTTAATGACACATTTCATGATTTAATGGCATATTTCATGTCATCTGTCAAACTGCCCTGTCTGCTCACACTGGGACACTGAAATAATTAAATATGCCATTAAATGTGCTTTTTAATGGAAATTTTAATATTTTAATGCAACATTTATTTATTTATTTCCAATTTTAGTTATTTAATGACAAATTTAAAGAATAATGACACTTTTATTTAATGATTTAATGGTGGATATATGTATTTAATATTGTCTCTTCTGAACCTCCATAGTGTACAGAGGAGCTGTGGCTTTGAAAAGTTAGAGGTTTAGAGTTGAGAAAACTGTTTCAGAGTTGGTGTGTGGATGGCTGTTCTGTATTTTTTGAATACATTTCATTATTAAAAGCTGTAACTTGAGTTTTTTTTCAAATGCAGATCTAATTGAAGCACACTCTATCTCGCAATTCAATTGACAATTGGTGTGTGTTAGGAGCACAGTTAAATTGAACACATTTATTTGGAAAGCAAAGTGCTGTAGTTTGAAACCATTTCAAAGTTTAAGACAATAGAAAGACTCTTTATAAGTAAAAATAATATATAAAATGTTCCAATCTGTTTAGAAAGTTTTGCCTAAACATCTGCTGAGGCAGAGAGCAACAGCCACACTCTGAAGACTAATCGTTATTTTGTCATCACAAAGGCAGAACTGTGCTTGGAAAAACTGTCCTAAATGAGCATCATTTCACAGTAACGTGATATTGACATTGATGACTTTTGCATGTTCACAACTTTCAGAATTGTTAAAGGTACCAGACAGAAGCATATCATGAATTCTTTAGGGGGAGAATCTCAGTCATCAGGTCTTTTCTCTTTGTCTTATTTTGCAATGGGCAGAAGCAGATAATTAGCACATTTGTATTGATTTAATTAAATTTACATTTTCTTCAGGTGAAAGTGCACAGAGGCTGTTTAACATGGCTGGTATTATTATCTCTATTAATATAGTTAATAAAAGAGAGCTGAAGTTAAAACATAAAGTTACTCCAGTCAAGGATGAGATATGTCTTCATCAAACAGATATTTCTGTAGCTACACTTTGCTTTGGTGTCAGCTTTAATGTCGTTGTCGATTCCAGAGTGCACTCCTCTCTCTGCATTCATTAGCATTTCTACTTTGTCCCCACCTCTGTACTCCTCTGTGGTTGAGCTTCTTGATGTTACTCTGAAGCTCAGACATGTTAACATAAACTTTAATACTGACACCATTCAGTTTGTCACTGGAGAAGAGTCATTGACTCTTTCATACTCCCTGGCTCTGTTTCTGGTACTTCACAGAGCTCTCTTGCACTGCTAAACTTCTGTGTGCGTAATGAATAAAAACTTGGAGTATTATGTAGTTGTATGTTCACAGAAAAAGCCAGGGCTCTGACTTTTATTATGTGTGTGAGTACATGAGAGCATAGTATCATTGTCATGAAGGATTTGGACCTAAGCCAGCTCGACCTGATAGGGCCACTTGGTTTTATTTACGTTTTCTGCGTCAATTAAACCTCAAAGAAAGAAGAAAAAATATGAAGGTTGCCCCCCCACCCCCGATATTGATATGTTTTAATTTGTGTGCATGTATTCCTATGCAAAAGAGGCTTTTTTCTGTCTCATGCAGTTCAGTATTCATCCTTCATTACGAGAATCCATCAATGTGGCAAAGCTCCAATATTCAGGCACCAGAGAGCACCAAATCTAATCAGCAGCTGCCCCACAACATATGTGCAATGGCTGGTTCATAAGAAAATGTGTGTCCCCGTGTGTGTGTGTGTAATTGGAGAAGCAGATGGACTTATTTCACATGGTCAAAAGTAAATATCTGGTTATTTTTTGAGTATCTTTATTCTGTAGATGCATACATTCATGACCGGAGAAAGGTAGTTTGTCCTCTCCTGGTGGGGGGAGTGCTCCTGCCCCAAGTGGAGGAATTTAAGTATCTTGGGGGCTTGTTCAGTGAGGGAAGATTCACGCGGGATTGACAGACAGATTGAAGTGGCGTCTGCTGTTATGTGATCACGGTGTTGCTCCAATGTGGTTAAGAGGGCTGAGTCAGAAAGCGAAACTCTAATCACTGGTCAAATCTTGTTCAAATACACACCTATGCTCTGGATTATGACCAAAAGAACAAGGTCCCAAATAAAAGTCGCCCAAATGAGCTTCCTCCACAGGGTGGTTGGGCGCCCTCTAATGCTGCGATCACACCACATGCGATTCGTGCAGCACATTTGCGTCCACCGTCTCAGTTTTGACTTGTAGAGAATTTGCTGCTTTTTTTTTAAAAATTGTCTCAGCCTCGCAGAACAAGCTCCTCTTTGCTTGCTGCTGTTTTCACATCCTGCGCTTTGTGAGAGACGGGCAGGCTAACCTTACTCCGAACAATGGAAGACCAAGAAAGCAGAGCCCTGGGAAAATCTTGATTTTTCCCAAAATCAATCATCTAAAACAGCAAATTTGAATTTATCGATAAATCATTTATCACCCAGCCCTGGCACTGGAGCTCTTTTGAGAACACAATTTCTCTATCTGTGCATGTGTATAAACATTCAAGGTGACCATTTATCCCAATTTACGCCATCTTTTGCAATAAGCGTATCGTGCAGGCTAATATTGCGATGACGATAACTTTTTAGATTTATTGTGAAGGCCTAATTAATTCAACTACAAAAAATGACGTTACATTTAATCCACTTTTTTTTCCCTAATTAATGGAATTTTGTCAGTAGGAAGGTGGAATCTATTGAAGCTCTCTTGGAGCATTGTCATGATGGTATGCACACATGTTGATGACATGAGATGTTTGTTGTATACGAGGTAGTTGTCTATACTGTTGTGAAATATGACATTTTCCACCAGTTGCACTTGTTGAGCTGTTGACCTGATAAATAAATTTAGAAATCTTCAGATATCTTTAGATAGAAATCTATTGTGTGGGTCATTCCTTCCGAAGAGAGAAAGCATTGTTCTCTAAGATTATCTTTTGTGCAGAAAATGCCTGTTAATACATTTAGTCTTCAAAGCCTTTAGATTTCATCTGATGTATTGCAGTGCTGTATAATGTGCTCAAACATGCTGTGTGTGTGCATGCTGGCGTGCGTGCACCAGGTTTGAGATTCTTTGGTTGATTATGCATCTGATTTTGTCAACTGAGTGGGATGCTCTCTAATGAAATAATTGTCTTGTGGCAGAGTGCTGGAGGGTTGCAGACTTCAATTGCAGACAAGATAATTTTTTGCATTCACCTCCTTCCTTTCAGAAAATCTCCTGGCTGATACCCCTTTATTAATAGATGCCTACGACAAACAAATGCTGAATGAAAAGAGCACTTTTTAAACAAACTTGTCGCTGGGATTTTTTTTATATTAGATTGAAAAGAAAGAATCTTTATGCATAATTCAGTAGATACTGAACCAATCTTAGGCAGCCAGAAGAAAAAGCTTTTGTAAGCTCAAATCAGCCAGAGAGCTTATTCTAATATTTCCTATTTTTAAATTTATTTTTCTCAACTGTTTTTGCTTATGGACCTACAAATTTAGTTTTTACAGTGAAGTAATCTAGTTTATGGCTTTGTCCTTACTTCTTTGTTGGGGTTGCACTGGCATGCCTTCCGTGTACTGAATAACGCTAAAAGTCTGCATGCTTTAAACTGCAGCCTAATCATGAAAGGTGAGATTTTATGGTGGAAAAAAAATTGTGATTAAGACTCAAAATTTGCTTTGCATTTACAAAACATGCATCTCTATTTATCTGGTGTTGGTTTGTGGGGGCAGTTGAGGTGCTTGGACCTCCCTCTCCACCAAAACTTCCTCTGGTTCTCCCAGGGGAACTCCAAGTTGTTACCAGGCCAGCAGAGAGACATAGTCCCTTTACAGTCTCCTGAGTCATCCCTGGAATCTTCTCCCTGTGGGACATGACCCAATCACCTCCCCAGGGGTGCCATAATAATGGCTTCACTCTGAACTCCTCATGGGTGAGCTCCTTACCCCATCTCCAAAGAAGCGCCTGGTCACCCTGTGGAGGTTACTCGTTTCAGTTGCCTAAATCTAGGATCTTACCCTTTTAAACTGAACCGTAGTTCATGTCCAGTAGTGAGGTAGAAACAAAGAATGCCCGGCAATACAGAGCTTTGCCTTTTGTCTCAGATTGTTTTTTTTATACAACAGCTTGATACAGCGACTGCATTGCTGCACCTGCTGCACCTATTTGTCCTTCAGTTTCACTCTCTATACTTCCATCACTTTTGAACAAGACCCCAAGGTACCTGAACTCCTCCACCTGGGGCAGGAGCTCTCCACCAAGCCAGGAGTGAAAGCCACCTTTTTCCAATCAAGAATCATTAGACTTGGAGGTGCTAATTTTAATTCCAGGCATTTCACACCCAAGTACAAATCGCCTCAGTGCAGATTGAAGGTCCTGGTTTGATAAATCCAACAGAAAATCATCAGCAAAATGAAGATTTGAAATCCTTCAGTTCTTAAATTAGACTCTAAGGCTTCATTTACATATTCTGTTAATAAAATTTCTGAATAGAACTGGTGGCAAAGGGCACATGCACTGATAAAAAGCTAGTCTAACTGACAGCAAGACAACCCAAATTTCTGCTCTGGTATGTGATTCCACTGTAGTTGAAGCAAACCCACTGGTCCACCTTTCTGAACAGTGCAGCCAACACCAAGACAGTTCCAGAGTGCACACAGCAACAAATACTGGTGACATGGTCCTTCATATATATGCCATGAAGGATGGTCTAAGATTTGAGGAGCAATGCCAGAAGTGCTGGTCTAGCTTTGTGTCACATTTTGTGGTAGCACAAACACATTTTTTTGAAATAGCTACTTTTGTTCGTTAGCATGTTTAAAAAACAGAAATTGTAAAAATGTTTTTCTTGTTATGATTTTGTAACGTCTACCTCTCTACCTTTGTCCAGGGTGGACCCCATTCCTTATGACACTCCCAAGCCAGCAGGACACACCAGGTTTGTGTGTGTTTCGGACACACATTCACGCACTGACGGCATCCAAATGCCATATGGCGATGTGCTTCTACACATGGGGGACTTCACTGAGCTGGGCTTGCCATCTGAAGTCAAGAAGTTCAATGACTGGCTAGGTAAGCATCTGTGCAACCCTAACGTGTATCTTACCACCATGCAGTGCTTTCAGCCTCACACTCAGCTGACACGCTTGGCTGGTTTAGGGCTGGATTGTGAGTAACCAGACCACACAAAAAGTGGGTCCTCTGTTGACCCTTCAGCTGCTGGTATAAAGTGTCCGGTTCATATCCTTCCACCCAACAGCCTTTATCGGTTAACCTTTAGCCTCTGCCTCTGGCTATGTGCTATGTGTGAGATTTGTGAGTATGCATGTTTGTGTATTTCCCAGTTTTTATCTCTGGACACTCATGCCTCTGGACCATATTTTTTCCAGTCCATTGCTTGAAGGGATTAGATGCTTCCGGTCTGACAGAGATGCCGGCCACATAATTGTGTTCCTACATGTAATTAGAATTCATTAGGTCATTGTTTTTTGTTTCTTTCTTATTTAGTTGGTTTAATAGTAGCACCGTTCTAAATGTCATAATAGAACAGAAAAAACACAACTGCATAATACTGTGCTCACACTAAACTCAATTCATGTGTTGAATTCACTTCTGCTACCTCTCTGGAGGATTGACTGGATGTCTGTATATCTAACATCCAGGTAATGCTTGGAAAAGACAGAAGATGTTGAGTAGAGATCGATCAAAATGTTTTTTTTTTTTTTTCCTCTTTTCCAGGGCTGACACAGAATAACAGTAGTCAAGAATGCCAATAACCGCTATTTGTAGCCAATATTAATTTGCAGTAGAAGTGGAAAATATTGGCATTAAAATTTAGGATAATACGAACACCATCAATTACTTTATTTAAAAAACAATTGAATGAAACATTTAAATGATTAGCTCCTAAAAATGCAGGAAATAATAGGCTCATCTTCATCTTTTGCCTGGTGGAGTGTATAGCCAGCCCAAAGTTCATACGGCTACTCCATAAAAAACACTGTTGGACAACACCACAGCTTTAAATGACCCCACAATTGGAGCAATAGGTAGGAGTCAGAGGGGTAGGGAAGCAATTCAGAATCTGCACTAGTTTTTTTTTTTTTCTAAAAGTACAAAAGAAGTTCCCTGAAGGCTTTCATAATAAAACTTTAACATAAATTACAATATTTTTCTTTGTGAAAAGTTGAAACAAAAACAAGAAGTGCAGGAAGTTTCATTGCACAGAAGCATGTCTTATGAGGACAAGTATTTAATCATATATATATATATATATATATATATCTTGAAGAGTTCTACAAAATTGTCAGTAATCACATCTCCATGTCTCCATGTTCATGAGATCATTCAGAGACTCTCCCAGTACAGTGAGTTTCACCATTTACTGCAGAAGCTGCATCTGAACGACGGACGCTTTCAGTTGTACTTCCATCTTTCCAGTTTAACGACTTGCTGTCCCTAATTAGTCCATGTAAAAAAAAAAGAAAGAAAACTGAGTTCCTGATTGGTTGGCGCAACTCTAGAGACATTGTGGCGCCACGCCTAAGATGCACTGCTGCTGTACAGCCATGCCTGACACTCAAAACGCACCACAGGACCTCTCAACACGTCTTTACATTGACTTAACATTGAAACTGGACGCCCTAATGCAGGAATCACGTTCGTTTAAGAAGAACATGAGGATAAGAAACGAGCGAACTCTGCTTTGTTACAGCAAATTACGATGGAGGAATAGAACATGAAATGAAAGTCGAAATGAATGAGATCACTTTGCAGTAGTAAAGTGTTGCATATCAACCCAATTCTGCTTTTCTCTGCTGCCAGACTAAAAGTTTTGATGGCGTTACAACAACAATAAAGCATATAATCATAGAAAATGTTATAAAGTACTGGCACCATTAAACCAACACAGCACTGTATTTATTTAGTCCAAAATCTCTTGCACAAAGCGCAGACCTCTGCCTTCTATTGCTTGAAATAGGAAATGTGAAAAATATGGCTCTTGTTCAAGTAATATTGGGTTTCTCTTGAGCTAATTAAAATAAAAAGAGAAAAGCCCACGCATCTACAGAGAGAATAAGCAAACTCCACACAGGAATGAACTGGCTGGGATTCAGATCTGCCAGAAACTTTTCTTTATGTCTCACATCACATTAATTGGCGAACAAAGAAGTTTGTTTTTTTGGAAATTCATAAGCAGTTGAGTAAAAGCTGTCACAGTTTTCTCTTTAACGCTAAGAATGAATTAATCTGGATTCACAGCCTCTCACTACATTACTGAGCCAGTTTTTGGAGCCCAGAATGAAAAAAGAACCTCAAAATCTGCTAACTTTATACTAATTACTCTACAACTATGCTAACTTTCTATTGCCTGTTTTAGAAAGACTTTGTTATGAAACATCGTCACTGTAATTTTCTCCTCTGCAGTTTTTCATTATAGTCCGAGCTTGGTTTTATAATTATTTGTCCTTAAATACTACTGTTCACTTATAATATTTCTCAAAGTGCAAAACCAACAGTCAAACAGCTCAGATGATTCCAGTTAGATTTTTTATAACTGTTTTGGAGTTGGATATTGTACATTTAAGGACTTTGTTGGAAAAAGGAAAAGCAAATACTGATTTAACCTTAATTTTTTTTTCTGAACACTTTAGTTCATTATTTAAACTCTGTTTTATTTGTTTATTCTGTTTTTCAGTCTTTAACAAAGGTTTTTTGGATGGGTTTTTTATTTTGACAGCATCTGAATAAATGTTCAAGAAAATTAACAGATAATTGTGATAAACTTAATTTGTATTTTGGGTTTGACTAATTATTGAAAAAGCTTCGTCTCATTTTGTCATCCTTAAGAAGTTTTATTTCCTTTGAAGCACATTGGTAAATGTCTTATTGTTCCTTGGTTATTCTGATATAATAAAATATTTTACAGTTCTCATGTTTCTGTTTTCCTGCTTTATAAGTGAAGCTCATGCACTTTATTTCATGTGTGAGTCACAGAGGAAAAAGAAAACTCAATTAAATAAATCACAGAAGCACAATAAAAAAGCAGAAACTCCCAGAGGAGTGACTGAGTTGGAATTGTTAAATATTAATTCTGTTTTGTTCATGTTTTTCCTGCCTAGTCAGAGCCGGCTGCATGGCTGTCTTGAAGCTGTGTGTTAAAATAGGTGCATGATTTAGTTTGTGTTGTGGGACTAAGAGACGGAGGTTTCATTTTAGGTTGGATAGAATTTTTTGCTCCTTAGATGTGACAGGAGCTCATTTGGAACAGTGAGAAGGAACCCTATAGAATGGAGAGCTGTTGCTCATTTGAGCAAGCTGGACATCAAAATCTCATTTTTGAGAAGCTGATATGTTCTGAAGGAATTTGTTCCGTCTTGTGTTCAGTTGGTATTCAATTGTGTTGAATGTGATGCATTAACTCCTTCAAAGTTCAACTCCTAAATAAAATAGTATTATTCAACATAGACTCCTATTTACTTTAGAGTAACGATTTATTTTCATAGATTTCATCACATTTTTCTTTTAACTTGCCAAAACAATTTGGGATAAAATAACGTAAAAAAAAACTCAACTGAAATATGAATATTAATGCTTGTTAATTGAGGTCTGTTGTGGGGAGATTGACACCTAATTTAAAAATATGAACGAGATTTAACATAGAACAACGTACATTTCTGGTGTTTTTTTTCTTTAAACAATATAAAGTCAAGGGAATGTTGAAAAAAATAGATGCAGTTCAGTTTTTAATTTAAATTTAAAGGTTAAACTAGTAAAAATAATTCCAATTTGCCTGAATATAAATGCAATGAGGTAACACACATTTTTAAACCCAAACCTAACATTTTTGCTTTTTTTAATAGGAAAACTTTTTTAGCTCTCAATTCAATGCCAGAGTTTTTTTTTAAATATAAATTCTTATGTAGATGTTGTTGACACATTCAAAGAGTTTTAAAACAATAGATAAGTCATAAAAATAAAATTAGTTGAATTGTTTAGTTTTTCTCAATATGATAATATAGGGTGCTTCCAAACGTTACACTACATGAATAAGAAAATCCTGCATTTATGATTGCCTAGATCTGGGATAGGCAGCTCCAGGCCTCGAGGGCCAAAGTCTCTGCATGATTTCCAGAGATCCACGCCCTACTCAATACTGATTACCTGGTTCAGGTGTACAGCCAATTAGAACATGTCAAAGCATGGTATGTTGGCAAACATGCAGGAATGCGGCCCTCAAGGCCTGGAGTTTCCTATCCCTGGCCTAGATAATGGAATGAAGCTGTTCACACTGGGATGAACAAACGGCTTGGCTGTTAGTTTGCTTTCAGATTTCAACAGAACAAGTAAAACTCACTAAATGTCAGTTGCAAAGAAGAAATTAAAAGAGGAAGACAACAAACAAAAATCATTCAGTTAAACAAAAAAAATTTCAGAGTGAATTAAACTTTGAGGTAGGTCAGAACCTTTCAGTGAAGTGCTTAGCTGATTAAAAAAAGTAAAACAAATCAGTACTGTGGAGAGGGATTTTAATAGTTGTTCAGCTCAGGTTCTATTCCTCTTTGTTTTTTAGCATCCTGACATTTTTAGAAATGGACATTGTTGTATTGCAGCTGAACTGCCAGCTGTGGTTGTAACACGTTTGGCTGCTGTATCAGAAGTTATTTTCCCTTCTTAATTAAAAAAAAAAATTTTTTTCCTTAAGATATGCTGCAAAAGGAGGATCTGAGGAAGTCTGTTTGAAATATTTAGACAAAATGCTACAGAGGTAGCAACTGACTCACTAGGTTGAGATATTTGGAAGACTGTTCTGCTTTGAAAGAGACTTAACTAAAGATATGGATTAATCAAACAATTTGTTTAGAAACAGTTCCTGTATAAATACAACTTTAGGTTAAAATCAAACAAATAATGTTTTTGCTCTTTTTAACATGTTCTTGTAGCATTTTTCTTATGATGGACAATAAATATAAAAGATTTTAAGATTAAAAATGCATTTTTGACTATTTATTTATTCAAATCTTGATGGATCAGGAGCTGATGAAAACCTGCAGTTTTAAAACGCTCAGGTTTCGTGACACAGCAACTGCCATGGGCAGACCACAACCATCAAATAATCAATTGAAAGTATTTGTTGTTTTTCAGGCAAAACCTCCTTTCTGTTAATTTTAATGTTAGAATTTATAACTTTAGGAATGAATAGTCTTCTTCATTTGACAGCTGGTCGTCATAAGTTTTTTTACAGTGAGGTAAAGTGAACATTTCAGAAATAAAAACTGTGTTCCAGCAACAGTTAAGAAAATGACAAAAACTTTTGCAAGGATTCTTTGAGCCTTACCTTACTTTTTCGCCAATATAATCAACTCTTAGTAGTTTATTGGTTAGTTTTTAGGTTATAGTGGTTCTTTGCTATAACACGATTCACCTTTGACAGTCTCACTGTTTCGCATTTATTTTTTCAGTGTAATTTAGTCTTTTGGTTTTTGTTTTTTTTCTTTTTTGAACAGTGCTCTGTGTTCTGTGTCGCCGTGTCTCCTGTAAAGATATGTGCAGTTTGCCAAATCTACAATCTATCTTCATCCTATTATCCTGAACTTATTTTTCTGTGAAGGTTTGAACTTTGAGAGTTTAAACAAAAGAGAAAAGTATTAAAATGTTCTTGTCTGTCTGGAAAAAAAAGTGTATTTATGTATAGCAAGGAGTTTTACAGCCTTAAAACCTCTATAATCCTACTTTGCCAATTTTGAAAAATAGAATGCAACTCAATGATCTAAACTTTTTTACTCAACTTTTCTCAGATCTTTTGTTATAAAATAGTTATAGTGTCACATATTGGTATGTTGGAAAGAAAGAAAGACAAATTGAGTGTTTAATTTTTATGGATGCATGCCTGAGCTCCTGACCTACCCGATGATTGTTGTTTTTTCTTTTCTAGGTGGCCTACCATATGAGTTTAAGGTGGTGATTGCGGGTAACCATGAGCTTACTTTCGATAAGGACTTCATGGCGGAGCTTATCAAGCAGGATTATTACAGATTCCCTTCGGTCTCCAAACTTAAGCCAGAGGACTTTGACGATGTTCAGTCACTTCTCACAAACTGTGTATATCTGCAGGATTCAGATGTGACCATTAAAGGATTCAGGATATATGGAACACCATGGTAAGAGCAAATTTGTCTGTCAGATGTCTGTCATCACTCGATTGTCCATAATTGCACAAGTTCATAAGTGTTTTTGTGTTGTGAATTAAAGTTTTAGTCACAACTGCTTTTATGAGTGGATACAGACTGTCTTCAGGTGAAAATGGATTTGGTTTTCTATGACCATGCGGGTCTAGGATGATTGTAGACCGCTTGGTGAGTCTGTAGAGCGAAAATTCGAATGCACATTTTTCCGTGCTGTGGGGTGACGGCTAGTGAACACTTATATAACGCTCAAGGGTAAGGGGGAAGTTGGTGATGCACAGCCACGTCGTACGGATATATCTTTCTTTTCTTTCTTTCTTTCTACCCCATCCCAATCCTGGGAACTGCATGAAGCCCATGCGTGCGGCCTGACTGTTCAAAATTGGGAAATTACAAAGTCAAGGGTGTAGTTTGTGTGGGCATCCTACTGGCACTTTGGTATCACATACACCCCGTGCGTGCAGCATTCGTGTGTGGTCAGTAAGGGGGCAGTACGTGTACCTTACTAATGAGTGTGAGTATGGTGTAAGGTGACCATATGATAGCATCATCCATACATCATGAGTGTGTGTAACTGATATTAGCCTTACAAAAACTTTTCAACATGCTTACCACACACACGACAATCGTACGTTCCATTTTCATGGTGATCATCCACTGCACTAGTAAAGGTCAACCCCCCGTATGGGTACATGTGACCAAGGCTTGAGGTGTGTCCTATCTTCTGCTCGTATCTGGGTGTTTTCCTTTGGCAAGGTCCTTCCTTTACATGCAGGGTTCAATTCCCAGCTCATATACCCCTCTGTGAGTTCAGAGCCTTCGTTGGCTTCTAAAGCTTTTATTGTACTTCTTGTTTGTCACTGGCTTGGAAATGGTCAGGATACCTTGTTAAGAAAAAGCCTTTTAGGTTTGGAAAGATCACTAGAATGAGGATGTAGCTAGTGGGTGGATATTGTGTGTGTATTGTGAGATGTTGTATGAATAAAGGATGATATACTTGTTTAGTGGGAACCAAAGCTGCAATCTCCCAATCAGAAGTCAATGGCCAAATCCGAATTCTTCCCCTACCCCTATGGCTTCTCCCTACCCTTACATTTAGCCCTCCAAGTCGAGAGTTATGGGAAAAGCGTCTTCAAACTCAGACGGCACTACCCCTCAATGACATCATCATTATTCACCAGTCATCAATGTTAGTGCATAGCTGCCAGCGCTTGGAAAATCCATAACAACATCGGTTTTATTAAGAAGTCATGCTAAAACAAAAGTCATTACTTACATTTTAATGTAAATTTCTGTGCTACAGAGCACACCCACATAAAGAAATGTTTCTCATCCGCGTCGCACTGTGCAGAATTTGAATTCAGCCAATGACTGCGTCTCTGCACCATAGCCGCCCAAAACCATCCCTTCTGAGAGTTGTGTTTAGATACCTTTAGGCCATAAGCTGTTATGGTGAAAGTAACAAAAAAAAAAAAAAGAAAAAAACAATTCTACAACAAATTTCTCTAAAAACTTGAATAGATATTTGAAAACGCTTAGTTAGATTTGATATTCAGTTAATTATTACCAATAAATCTGCCGTGTTACGTTGCCATTTTAGACTGCTGGACCTGGGGCTTTTAACATTCACAAAAAAGTACAAACTAAATCACATGACTTTATTCAGAGTATTTGGAATCAAACAAGTAGGCTATATCTTTTACTTTTACCTTTAATTACTTAACTGTAACGATAAGTGTCCATACAAATGTGTAAGAAACATGGGCGTATGTAAACAATCTTCAGTAAACAAGTAATATGCACTGTTGGAATAATAATAACCTTGGTATCATGACCTACTGTTGTTTGCTGCTGTCAATACCTTTATGTAGACTCTGGAAATGAAGAATACTAATGTTAGTGAAGAAATGAATATTTTTCTGGTAGTAATTTATTTAATTTGTTTATTAAACAATATATTTCAAGATTGACAATTTTCCACTGTATTTTTATCATCATAAAAGTTCCTAATCTTGCATTTGGTTTTGTTTTTATCCCTGAGACTCCTACTATTTCAGATTTTCTTTTCTGTTCAATATTTCAAAAACCCAGGAAATATCTATTTTATGAATCCCCGTCATCCACAGAATGACCTCATCTGAACTGTAGCCATGTGGCAGCTGAATCTGGAGCTACCACGGCTCTGCTTTGACCCATTTCTGCCTTACAGAGTGGATCCAGAATAACTGTCCAGGTCTTAGTTGTTTGGTGACAATCAACTCTTAGTTAGCAGCTCTTCCTCACAGGGGGCAGAGCAGAGTGGCAGGAAGGAGGAGGTGGACAAAGTATTAAAGAGGAAGGATGCTGTCTCCTTCTCCCCAGTGAGCGTTTAGTGAGAGAGCTGGTAAGGATCTGTTGTGGCAGCCGAGGGTCTCAGGAGAGACAGAGTGGACAGCTTGGTCCACTCCCCCACCCCCGGCTCAACCTTTTCACCTCCTCAAGCTCCGGCCAGCTTGCCCTACATGAGGTCTCACTTAGCCCCGCAGTGACCCCTCACTTCATCAGCAGCTCGCTGCCTGTGTGGTCGAGCTGCTGTGAGCCTCAGCATTCTGCTGCTGCAGGCAAAAACAACAGTTTAACTCTGGAAATGTATCACACAGCAAGGTTTTTCAAAATAAAAGAAAGCAAAAAAAAGTCGTGTCACGTTGTCTCCTGGAGATTCATTTGCTTCAAGCCAAATAACAAAAAGCAAAATTGTATATTTTTAATCGTGTAGGCTATAATATTTGGCAGGGCTGTGGATTATTTAGGTGGTGATTCGATTCACAGATCAAACCACGATTCTTATTAGTTAATATGTTAGCTTAGAATGGCAGCTGAACGCATGTTGTCTCACTGGATATATATGCAAATTAAAATAATTTGTTATTTAGTCACCATTTATTTAAAACAGAAAATCAGAATCAGCAAAACATAAAAACCCAAAGATCTAGAAAGAGAATAATTTTATTTATTTGGGCTGTCAACGTTAACGCGTTAACGCACGTAATTAATTTTTAAAATGAATTATTCAATATATATATTAACGCTGATTAAATACACTCCGCGAAGCCGGTTCAGGCTTCCGCAGTGTGCATCCATTTCTGAATGCACACTTCGTCGGGCAAAATCCCTCTTATAACATGGTCAATTACAAAAGAAATAAGCAATTCAGTCGATTTTTAGTACTTTATTCTTATTTTTTCAGCTTTAGATTGCTTTTTTTTTTAGTAAAGGCGGACTATTTGATACGTAATGCGGCCCATTGTCATGGTAACACAACTCGCTGAGCCAGCAGACCTCAACTGCAGCGACAAAGGAAAGCAATATACATGCGGATCGTCATTAAAGGATAAAAGTCAGTTCAGAGAGAAAGTTCACAGCTTGCTTCTTGCATTTGTCCAGATCATGAAAGAAAAGTTTGTTTTGAAGAAGCTGTGCATATAACACATTGTGACGGGAACTTCTTCCAGAACACCCAGCAACCAACCAGATTTGAGTATTTACCTGTACAATGTTAAGTGCAGAAACACAATGTTTGTTTCTTCTGGTTGTATGTCAGCATCTTGGTTTTCTTGGAGTAATAATGCAGACATAGAAATCTTTACCGTTCTGCTTGTCTTAATTGTATGCTTGTAATGTTAATGTGTTTTGTGCACACAAAGTAAACCTTTGAGTTAAAACTTGATAAATTTAAATATTTCAGACAATAAAAATGAAGGAAAACATTTTCTCTTTGGCCTTTTTTTTCTCCAAAGTTGTAGATTGTCGTATAAAATGTAACTTTAAAATGTAACATTGTGATTAATCGTGTTTAATCACAATGTTACATGATTAATCAGATTAATTTTTTAATCGATTAACAGCACTATTATTTTAAACAAAAAAATCTTTAAAATGTTGTCCACAGTTTTTCCATCCTCAAAGTTTTTCTGACAACAGTGTTTCCAACAGACATGTTTTGCAATTTTGTTTTTTTTTCCCCAGTGGAAATCATTGACAGAACACTGTCATTGTTGATGTCACAGCAGCGTTGGATGCGCAGCTGCTCTGCATACACGGACGCAGAGACTAGCAGATCAAATTATCCAAATGGTCTGTTTGCAAAATATGGTCACAAGCAACAGAAAAATGGTAAAGGTTTAAATCTAATGTCTTTTTCTCTTGACTATTAACGGCACCTGCCCAATACTTTTTGAGGAGGCTGTAAATAGTTACTAATTCTGGAATAAAGCCAATTTAAGGTTTTTCTATGTGTAAAATAATTACATTTTAAAGAGTAAACCTTTTGTGTTACTTTATATACACTTGATGGTCTTGACCCAGTTCAATCCTGTTTGAAAATGATAGAGTGAAAGCAGATTACCTTGAAAGACATACAACTTACACCATGTAATGACAGACGCTTAACAGACGGAATACCTGGACCTCCTCTGCCCCTGCTCACACACTCTTACACACTTGTGCTTTAGAAGGATGAACGAGTTCCTGCTCTGTCACTCAGGAGCAGCTGAAGGTCTCTGAACTAAACCATTGTGGATTTTTACACTCCATTAAAGCAGTGCCATACAAAGTAAGCTTATTTCCAGCACCTCTTGTCAAAAAACTGCAGCTGTGGGCCTCTTCTTTGTCCAGTAGAAGTCGAATGAGAGCAAATAATTAGTTATTGAATTACCTCCTCTTTTAAGGTTTGTGTATACTCTTCAAAAGCAAAGACGTTCATCATTGTGAACATGTTACAGGGTGTATTCAGAGTGAAAAAGTCTGTTGGTCCACTTAATTTGCTCCGGATCCAGTCCTGAACCTTGCGTTGGTCTATATTCAGACTGCCGCCTACTGGACATTTCTGTTTCAATCTAAAGCCTGTAAAAAAATAAAACACATGATGAAAGATGTATTTACTCATTGGCCAGGAATTACAATGGCAAGGAAAGCAACGAGAATAATGGAAATCTTACGCTTTGCAGTCCTTGTCAGGATAGTTCACTTATTTCACTTATTCAAGCTTTATATTTCGCTGACCAAATTTTGAATGTCTGTATCAACATCAGATCAACACTTTTTACTGCTACTTTAGTATGGTGGAGGCAAGCTGCAAGATGGTTACTGAAAAGATGAAGGCTAAGAAGGTACGTTGATAAGTGTTTTTGACATATAGATTGGGAAAGCAGTGAGAAGCAATGTGTATTACGTTAAAAGTTGGTTTAGTGAGCCTGCATTCATCAGACCACATTTCAATGAGTTGCTGGGTCTCATTGTTGCTTTGTTTGTCTGCGGCTTTTCCTACTTTGTTTACTTCCCGTAATGCTTGGCTATGGTGGCGGTTTGGTTCAGTTGTTTCACTCTGAGCATAGAAACAAACTGAGACCACCAGGGTCTGAGAGCAGTTCCTGGTCTCAGAACAGGGTCCGCTTGGGTGCATTCAGGCTAAAAATGTGTTCAGAATTATCAGAGGAAAGGAACTGAATGTGTCCAGTCTGAAAACACCCGTTATCATTTCACAACCCAAACTGGCATCATCTTATCTAACTGCTGTCTTATTGGCCCAGAGGAAAATGTTACATGATTGTTCATAAGTCAAGGCGGGGTAATATGTACATGCATGCCTAATGAAATAAAAACAACCAGCTTAACACTTTGAAAGAGAGAAGTGTCTCTAATCATCAATTTCCTGCATCTATTTGACCAAGATAACGACCTTAACATTCTTCTCTGGTCATGATGAATGGTTAAACATACCACATCATTACACATACCATTCTTTGTTCACACATTTCTTCATTGCTTCTGCAAGATTAATCACAAATCTTTATCCTTGGCTTTAAATATACAGCTCTCATGCTTATGCATGTACGCTGCCCACATGTCAAAAGAAAGATGCAGATGATAGAGGATACCAAGGTTCTGTCGACTCTTTTACATTCTGCTTGAATGTCTCTGTTGAACCTGTTTGAGGATTCTGGTCTTGATCACAAATTAACTCCCTGGTCAAAGGTTAAACTTGGAGTTACTCTGCTCCCTTCATCCTCTTAACCCCTCCTCCGTCCTCCTGTCAGTTTCACTGGACAATCACTGGTACATTTTTTACTCGGCTTCATCCTTTTTATAGTTTCTTCTTTAGTTTTGAAAATCTAATGAAGTTATAAATTTTTTACTCTATTATTCTGTCATACAGAACTTTAGCCTTTTTAAGCAGTAATTTCCTGATATGTTTGAAAAGGATGAGTGTGTGTGCTTGGGTGTGTGGAAGGAGGGTACAGATTAAAGGGCCCTCATTTGACTCTGCAGCACAGCTCAGGGGAAGCCCACAGGGCCAAATGCAGATTTGTCATTTGCAGATTTTATTCCTTATTCATGTATTCTTTTTTTATTGCAAAGGTCATCCATAAAGGTGAGGTGTGTGTGTGTGTGTGTGTGTGTGTGTGTGTGTGTGTGTGTG
>BSAI01000104.1:316634-344106 GCA_036245035.1 Adrianichthys oophorus
GCGTGCGTGCGCATATGAGCCAGCCTGCAAGTATGAGTAGGACTAATACACAATGGTGTCACTGGAATGTAGACATACATATTTATTTTCATGAAAAGTGTTCACTTTGTTTTCCATGCAGTTTTTTCCATCTGTTCTATCTATGAGAAATGAATGGGCGCCTCATCCATGTTTTTAGTACTGATCCACTTTGTATTCACATGCAAAAAATGGTAGGTTTGCAAAAGTGTTGGATGATTTAGGTCAAAAATGTGGGCACAAGAAGACATTGAAGTTTAATATATTTTTTTCTGCCCCTCTTTGTGTTTGATTTTCTTAAGCATTTAGAGATTTTTTTTAAATCAAAGGAAACAAGTCTAGTTTCTGATACAAAAGTAAACTTTGTTAAAATGGCTGCAACTCTAACCTTTTACACATTTGTATATATTTATGCGTATTTTTCTTGGAAAAAGCAGCTTCCAAATACTGCATCTTGGAGAATATTCCAGACTTTTTGTATTTATGTTTAAACAATAGCTTGAATCCATCTGGTTCTGCACAGGACTGGAAAACTGTCTAGGATACACACTATCTTGTCCAAACAGGGGCAGGAATAGGCTCCAGCAGCCCTGTGATCCCAAAAGAGATTAAGCAGGTTGAGAAAATTGATGGATGGGTGTATCCATACGATACAAAAAAGGATGGTACTGTAAATACATCAACCAAATTACTTAAAACTGGAAAAGAACATTTTAAAATGTCCTTACATTTAATGTCATTGTTGTTGTTGTTTTTTAAAGATTTACAAATTTGAAAACTTTGATTAATAGACCATTTCCAGACAACCTTTTTGAACTTATCTACTTATGGTGCTCCAAGTCATGTGTTCCTCTGGATGCTTTATTCTAACTGTGATTATAACCTAGTATAAAAGAGTTGATAGATTTTTTCCAACAATCTTTTTTTAGCCGTCATACAGCTTGGAGTGTTAAACTTGTTCTCCAGATTTGACCCATCCCCTGTGGCAACAGTGAGCTGCAGACACAGCCATGCTCTGAACTATTTGATGGTTCATCTCCCCATTTGAATACCTTAATGCTGCGTGTAAAATCTTTAATCTTCCTTGTCTCATCATTTAATTTTTTAAGTAATTATACAGGGCTGCACAGTGGCCCTGAAAAAAAAACCCAAAACAATTTTAAAAAGTTAAATTTTAAATATCAAGACAGAATCCCCAAAACCAAAATAGATTTAAAAGAAACATAAAAAAAGAAAAATGATTTCCAGAAATCAATAGAAAATGTGAACAAATGAAACAAAGTAAGAAACTGGAAAAGGAAGGTATTATGGGACTTCACAAATTAGATCAGGGATGGGCAACTCTAGGCCACAAGCACAGCAGTCTTGCATTTCCAAAATACCCAGCTCTGGCATGTTCTAATTGGCTGGACACACCTGAACTAGGTAATCCGTAATGAAGTGGGATTGGATATCTGGAAGAAATGCAGACACACCGGTCCTCGAGGTCTGGAGTTGCCCATCCCTCAATTAGATTATGACGTTTGTTCACCTTTTCACCTGAAGTTATTTGGCATGGTAATATCTTCTGGCAGACAATATTTCTTTAGGCTTCTGGACACAACCAGCGCAAAGGTCAAGATTGCTCAATCCTCTCTTGACCACAGTTCGGGCAAAACACTCTTCTACTTTCAGTCTTCTTAAAACTCAAACGCCATCGTTCAATTCAGTTCAGTTCAGTTTTATTTATATAACCCATAGCTGTCATCTCAACCATAGCTGTCTCAAAGGGCTTCACAAGAAGAATATAGTCAGTCAGAAAAATATAAACAATAGCTGGTTGCTAAACAAAACCAAACAGACTATGATAAACTTGTATCACTGCCTTTAGTCCCTCCTTCTCAGTAAGGAAAAACTTTAAAAAAAAAATCTTTGGGAAAAAACAAAAAAAACAAACCACAGGGATACCCACATGAAGGAGGGAACCTCTCCCAGAACAGAAAGGAGATGTGCTAGAACTATTAAGGAAGAATTAGCTAGTTTTTCTTAGCTTTAGAATCTGCTGGATTTACATTAATTATGTAAATGGCTTTAAAGTTATGGTTTTTAAAGGAATGTCAGCACAAGCCAAACATAACTATATTTTATTGAAATTTTATATGAAAGACCAACACAAAGTGGCACACAATTATAAAGTGGAAAAAAATATACGAGTTCAATTTTTTTACAAATAAAAAATTAAAAAATGCAGTGTGCAAAAGTATTCAGCCCCCTTTTCTTTGTGTATCCAATTGCCTTCAGAAGTTTCTCGATGATTGATAACTGATCAGATGTTGATTTAATGACTTCATAGAGTCCACCTGTGTGTCATTTAATCTCAGTATACATATCCAGCTGGTTTGTGACAGTCTCTGTGGTTTGTCAAGAGAATATTGGAAAGAAAACAGCATCATGAAGTGTAAGGAACACACCAGACAGGTCAGGGAGAAAGTTGTGGAGAAATTTAAAGCAGGATTAGGGTAGAAAAAGATTTTCCAAGTTTTGAACATCCCATGAACCACTGTTCAGTCCATCATCCACAAATGGAAAGAGTATGACACAACTGCAAACCTACCTAGACATGGTCGTCCACCTAAACTAACTGGACAAACAGGGAGAGCACTGATCAGAGATGCAGCCAGGAAGCCCATGGTGACTCTGGATGAACTGCAGAGATCTACAGCTCAGGAGGAGGAATCTGTCCATAGGACAACCATCAGTCGTGCACTGCACACATCTGGACTTTATGGAAGAGTGGCAAGAAGAAAACCATTGTTAAAAGAAAACAAGAAGAAGTCCTGTTTGCAGTTTTCCATAAGCCATGTGAGTGACCCAATTCAATTAAATAAAATTTTATTTATATAGCCCAATATCACAGCCATAGACTTTTTATTGGACTGATTATCAATATATTGCAAGAAGCAAAAAAATAATTAAACATGTAAAAGTAAACAGTAGCTGGTTATAAAACAGACTAAGCTGAACAAACATCTCTGCCCTTACACCCTCCCACCCTCTTAAAAAAAAAAACGTGATTTCATTATTATAGTATGTAACATTTAAGAGATTTTGTATTTTAAAATTTACTGTTGCTTGTTTCTGAATAATAATGTTTAATGTAAATGTTAAGACCCCCCCATTTGGGACCATGTATAGTGCTATGTCAGAAGAGGTAACATAAGACACTTCTTCCTTAATGATTTGAAACCCACACCCAGCAAACGTGTGGAAGAGGGAGCTCTGGTCGGATGAGACCAAAATGAAACTTTCTGTCCTAAATGCAAAGCGCTATGTGTGGCAGAAATCTAAAACTGCACATCACTCTGAACACACCATAACCACTGTCAAACATGGTGGTGGCAGCATCATGCTCTGGGGCTGCTTCTCTTCAGCAGGAACAGGGAATCTGGTTAGAGTTGATGGGAAGATGGATGGAGCCAAATCCAGAGCAATACTGGAGGAAAACCTGTTAAAGTCTGAACAACACTTGAGACTGGGGCAGAGATTCACCTTCCAACAGGACAACCACCCTAAACATAAAGCCAAAGCTACAATGGAATGGCTTCAAATGAAACATATTCATGTGTTGGAATGGTCCAGTCAAAGTCCAGACCTAAATCCAATCCAGAATCTGTGGAAAGATCTGAAAACTGCTGTTCACAAACACTCTCCATCTGATCTGACTCAGCTTGAATTGTTTTGCAGGAAGAATGGACAAAGATTTCAGTCTCTAGATGTGCAAAGCTGGTACAGACAAAACTGCCAGACTGAGAGCCGCTGCGGGTGCGATTGTAGCGCATAATCATGGCAGCTCCTATGGGCTAATGAGGATTTCTTATTCTCATTGAGACAATAATAAAACGATCCCCCAGTTTTCTTTTTATTTTTCCCCTCTTGGGTTAATGCTCAAACTGGACCACAGACAGACAAAAGTATGATTTAAAACGGCCGTCAGGCACACCTCCCGCTGCAGCAGCAAAGCACTCTGAAGGATCTGGTGCACCCAGACACGACGACATGTTTGCCAATGCCTCCGGAACATATAAATTCAAGCTACTCGCTTAACATCATCCTTTTTTTCTGTGATGTTGTCAACGAATGAAGTTTGTCAGCGGTTGCTCCGCTGCTGCGGCGTCAAGGCATTAAGCAAAAATTTTGACGCGTGTAAAAAGGGAAGCAGTAGACGCGAATTTGACGCCTCAGCCGCATCCGGTGTGAGTGCAGCATGACTTTTTACCCATTTATGGTTTTTAAAGACAATGTTCCCAGTAATGGCTTCTTTTTTCCTTTGTTATTGAAGAGATTGATGGATTTGGATAAATATATAAACATTACTTGAATTTATAAAAGCATTAAACACTCTGGCTTTTTATACAAAGCTTCTTGGTAACAAAATGTTTCATTTGGCAGCTGAGTCCATTAATTACAGCTACATTTCAAGGTTCTGAGAAAATAATTCATTGTTACTAAAACAACTTTCTCAACACCTTTCTCTAATGGTGCATTAAATAAAAATTGTAGAGCATCTGCTAACGGGATTGTAAAGGGATGGACAGTTCCTCTGTCTCTGTTATACACGTCATGGTGGGTTTTTGTGTCGCAAAGGCGACACACTCAAAAACCTGTCTTTTGGTAGAGTCTGACACCTTGAAGCTTTTTGCAGCTGGAGAAAGAAGGGAAAAAAATGGACTGGTCTGAGCAATCCCTGCAGGATGGAAGTAAATTGGGTTCAGTGATACATTTGTTTTTGTGCCCTTACTTTATATACACACAAGTATGCAAGTATATTTATGAGGATGCTTTTCAGACAGGCTTCATGCAACATATGAATAGAGAAAAAGAAATACTGATTGTAAATCCACAAAATGTGTATTAGAATTCATGTTAACCAAATAAATAAAAATGGTCTGCCTGTGTCCTTTAAGTCCAAGGTTAGCCTTAACACATCAGAAGGCACACATGTGATGGGTCTTTGTTTAATGAAGCTTGCCTTCATGGCAGATGTATGTTATTTAGCAATGGGGCAGGCAGTGGTCTGAAACGGTCATTAGTAGCTCACTCCAACATTTACAAACTAAAAAAAGCAAATGCAGCTTATTATTCAAGATGCAACGAAAAAGAAAAAAAAAGATGATTGCGTTTTTTTCTTACCATTACCAATTGCAAAATGTTAGTAAGTATATTTGTCCAAATACATAGATGAACTACTGCAAGAAGCAGGTGGTTTTCTCCATGAATGTTATATTGTTGCATTGGGAGGGCTGGAGAGTTTGAGTGATCCTAAGGGTTAGGCTGTCTAGGGCAACTGCCACTGATAAGGTCTCCTATGGCAAGCATATTCTAAGTGACGAATTGGACTAAGAGCTATTTAAACTTAATATCAAAAATAAGCTCTATAAACTAGGCATCCGAGGTTTTCCCAGAGAAAGTGAAAGTGCTGTATTTCTTCTTTCTTGCAGTGTGCAGCCATTCTTCCATGTACATGTATGTGTCTGTCACCAGGTGTTGCCTGAGAGGCAAATGACCACAGGCAGAGGAAAGCTATTTCCCTCAGTCCGTTGCAGATTTCTCTGGGGTACCAAGATCAATCTATTCAGGTTGATCAGCTTGCAGTGTGAGGCATGGAACCATGTTGCCCTCCAAGAGCCTTTTACTGCTGTATGGGTTGTGAGCATCACTTGAAAAGAACCCTGTCCAGTGCTGTTGGAGCCATTTTTTCTTTCTGAAGTTTCTCACCAGCAAAAAATCGCCTGAGGAGTAGTTGTGCGACCTGTCTGGGCAGCTCTGCAGCCACAAGTTTTCTGATGCATCTGCCAATTTGCAGATTGGACCACCAGTTCCAGGGCTTGTGCTGGAAATTAAAGGGGAAGGGAGGAGAGAGCATTACAGAATGACAACCAATGATCTTTCCTATTTTTTTCCCAAACTTTCACCCATACTTTTAGCTTCATCTTTTCTTCTTTTTCACTCAGCTTCTCTTTCACTTTTTGTAATTAGTTCACAATATAATACACATTTGCGCAAAATTTTATTGAAATTCCAGAAATGTCAAAAAAACACTATTTCGCAATTGCACAGTTTCCATTAAATCATAATTATGTGAATAAACGCAAAGCAACTCACACAATAAGTCATCCAAAAACATGGAAACGGGTGTGAACATTACTTTGAATTACAGCAAATCCATTCACATTTCTGCCACGGCACGAAGTGCTCGTGCCGTGGTGATGAGTGCCATCATTTTTCACAGGAGATGTTGACCTCTTCCTCAGGCCGTGGAGCAGCAAGCTCCATACATGTGGGCGCGGCTACGAATGAAGAGATTTTGAGAAATCTTGTTTGGTGATTTTATAGAGGAACTGTGGTTCCAACAATTCCACATGATATGCTCAGCTTTTGATGAGCTGTGTGATGCTGTGGGACCTCTTGTGGTGCTCGCTGTGCAGTGCCCAAGGCAACCAGTTCCTACCAAAAAGCGCATTGCCATTACTGTCTATCTGACTGATTTAATTCGAAAAAGTGTTTCCGTTGCAGTCTTGTGAAATATGTCAATTTCGATTTCGATTCCTGTCTGGGGAACCTATATGAAGCTTGCCTGATAATCTCTCACATACTTTATTGCACATATTTTTTTATCATTCTCATTCCATTCTGGCACTTCAACTTTGTTATTTCCCCCTACCCATGGTTGGATTGTTCTTCATGTCAGGATGTGACCTGATATTCTCAACATCACTTGTTTTCTGCACAGTCCCAGGACAAATTTCACTTAAATGCACAAAGTTAACTCCGCCCTTTAGAAAGTCACCTAAGAATGGGTACTGGAACTCTGTGCCAAGTTCTGATTTTGGTGCCTCATTTCAGACATTTCAATCCCTTGAAAATTGCTCAGTTTTGCTGTACAATTTTGTACAATTTTTTTTTGCCAATCAATTTACCTCTAGCGATTATGGGTGGCTAAATTTGAGCCCTGTGCTTTACGGTCACCACAGAGTGACTTGTGCTCTCGCTCTCTGACTGTGGACGAATGTGGACTTTATGTCCAAGAGTATTGCAACAAGAACTATCTGTGCAAGGAAGATTGTAACCACTGAGGCTTCACTGACAGGCTAGGGAGCTGCACAAAGGTGAGAGGGTGAATGTCTGATGGAGCTCACACATGCAGTCAGTCCACAAACATTGCCTGGAGCTCTTGACTGTGTCACTGGTACTGAACCACTTTCTGCCCCTTTGAGGAAGGAAACATGTTCTGGTCAGATCATGTTTCTATGTTTCAAGTAAAATAAACCTCAAGGTAGATCTACTGTTCAGAGGCAACTCTCACTGCAGCCAGTGGAAACTCCACAGAAATGTGTGGCTCAGATATGCACCCTCTTTGGTCGAGTAGAAATCAACCTCTTTGCTTTGGTGGAAAATGCACCGTGTCCTAAGTTTTATTCCCTGACCGGTCAGGCCTCCACGCTGGAACTGGATGCTTTAGCCAATAGGTCTTGCTCTGACTGTCATGCAGTATGAGGTGTGGCTTACATGCCGGTTAAAAACACTGGGAGCTTCTTAGTCTTTAAATAAGACTTTTGCAATATGAGAGTCTCTATGTGAGATACCAGAGCAAATGTTGAAAGAGAACATTAGGCTAAGAAATTAACCCTGGTTCTCTGAAACACAAGTGAGATATCTTACCAGACCACCCTCCTTACCTATCGAGCGAGAAGAGGTGCACTTGCTGAGACTGAGGAGGAAGGGGATGTGATGTCTGACTTTTTCTATTTGGAGGGTTCTCTTTCTAGAATAGATGCTACCTTCTGTCTGCCAGTCAGGACTAGCGTGATGTGGAGAGAACGCACAGGGGCATGTTCCCATAGTGAGATACTGAAACATGTCTTGGAGAACCAGGGCTAGTTTCTTACCCTAACATTTTAATGTTTTATGTGATTAAAACAATAATAACCAGCAGAATAAAATCTCTGCAAAATTATAGTCAACAAAATTGCAGTTACTTACTGTTTGCCTTCATCCACTACAATCTAAAGAAAAATAACCTCTGAGTTTAGTTATGTGTTGTTTGTACTCTGAATATCCATCAAAGGGATAAGTGGGGCCACTAAATATTTATTTTTCTGTCATACAATTTTTTATTTACCAGCTTTGGACCAGTGATTTCACAGTTTTTGCTTTATTTCTCATTGTATTTTTAAAAGATAAAGTTCTGCTTATGCTTTATGCAAATTAATGCATATGCATCGATGGTGTTCTTTTGAACACGGGAACATTCATAGTGCACACTAAAAATAGGGCACATGCCCCAAATTTGATTCTGGGTTTTGAACAATACCTTTACTACTGATTTTAAGAAGTTTTTTTCAAAATGTTTACATTATGCTCTATTTTAGTAACTTTTCTCTTACCGTATATCTTCCAATAAACGCAGGATCAGCTGCTACATTTTTGGAAACAGGCTACTTTTGGAAGGTAAACAGTATTTGCTAACTCTATTCACACTTACCACTCAAACCAATACACAAAAATGAGTTAATATGAGTAATGAGATGTTATTTATTACAAAACATATGAGTGCTCGCAGTTTGATTTTGAGCAGTACTAAATAATTTAGTTTTTGTGAGGCTTTCTGCAGCTGAACATCTCCTCAAGTATGCTGCCTTCACTAATCTACTGACATTGACAAAAAAATCCTTTAGGTATTGGACATTGAGTATTAAATTAAAATATCCTTTCTATATTCCATAGTATGAAAGCAATTTGGTCAATGTCTAAAACGTATTTAAATCAAAACCAAACCCTTGCTAAATCCATCCTGGGATTTTTTTGACCTCAGCTTTTTATAAAAGGCTGATGATATCATCAACGTTAGGCCTGTTTAATGTTGACGTACTATGCAAACTACCAGCTCAGGGCACATTCCTGCTGAAGGTAAACGCAACTGTAAAGTGAGCAAATGTCTGCTCATTAGTTGTGTGATGTCTCTTCTTTTAAAGTTAAATGTCCTGAAGTTTAGGCTAAAGTCTATGTGTCACATAAGCTTGGAGCAGAGTTTAAAAACAGTAAAAATAAATGGAAATAAACTGTGACAAATTATCATAACACAGCCACATGTTGAAAGTTGTTGCAGGTCCTCTGATGGTCTCATGGTCACAACGGCACAACTTATTATGACATTTTAATGCCGATACCTATAGTGTACTGATTATATCGTGCAAAACAAGCACACACAGATACTCACTTCAATGCTTTTAGTTTTTCTTTTGGTATAACAAGTTTGGCCTTCATCAGATGGAGTGGTGCCCTCGATCTCAATGTGTTGAAAAGAATTTGAAATAGGTGTTGTTTGAAATTCTATCTTTCCCCTTCTTCCTTTTTGTGTTCTCTGTCATTAAAGTGCAAAAGTAAACATTTTTTTCTTTTAATTTTTTTTAAACTTAGTATGAAGAAGCAAACTCTGGATAAAAAGGGTGATTTGGGGCTGTTGGGGCAGGGTTTCACATTCGGCAGATGGAGCAGCGAGAGAGAGACTGGTTAGGCTGTCCTCCCTTTCAGGCTGTTTCACAGTGGCCGGGTACCTGCTTGTCTCAGTTGCAGCAAAGTGACCCTTGACCCTGCTGCTGGCGGGCTTTCAGGGACAGCATCAGCTTTAATTAGAAAGCCAGACGACTCCACGCTCTGCAAAGCCACGGCTCCATGGCTGCTGGAGCTCAGGATCAAGTGGTGGGATCACATGGAATAACAGATGTATGTAATGACTGACAAACGACACACAAAAAAGGAAATCATACACTTTCACTAAGTCATTACCCTAAACAATGGCCTTGGTAATATAGCCTTTATTTAAGATCTCAGTATTTGTCTGAGTTTATAAGTATGTTTTTTTGATTCAAACTTCATTTAACTGTTCTATTAGTTATGTCTCATTGAAAATCTATTCTCAGTTATGACCATGTTAATGTTTCAAAAGCTCATCTGACATTTTATGTTGATGTTGAATTAAATATTACCATGGATGTAAAGACTTTAAGATCCTCTCCAGTAGGCTTGCACAATAAACCGCAAATTCATCGTCATCGCGGTATCAGCCCAGTGCGGTACGTGTACCGCAAAAGGAGGCATAAATGTTGATGGTGCACATGTTAAACTATCTCTGTAGTTTGAAGTAAAAAGTCAAATAAAACCCTTTATGCATTTAACCCAGGGATGGGCAACTCCAGGCCTCGAGGGCCGCATTCCTGCATGTTTTCCAACATACCATCCTCTATCTCATGTTCTAATTGGCTGGACACACCTGAAGCAGGTAATCAGTCTTGAGTGGGGCTTGGATATCTGGAAATCCTGCACACACTGCGGCCCTCGAGGCCTGGAGTTACCTATCCCTGATTTAACCAATGGTATGGACCAATCACTGGAGCCCTTTAATGCTAAATGCCCGCCTGCTACATGGTGCGGGAGTATGAAAAAAAAAAAAACTACTTCTTTCCCTGACATGTAACTGAACAAGACTTGCGATGGCTGAGAGCAGCACCTCAGAGGATGTGCTCGTGGTGAAAAAAAGCACGTTGGTTAGGGGTTTAACAGGTCGGATCACCTGCACGGTTTGGCATACAGCTGTACTGTGGACCCCCCACCCCACCCCCCGGCGCGCATCATTCAAATCAATTTTCCAATCAAACAGCACGCAAAATTTGCATCCACCGTCTATAATTTAACGTGCGTCAAAGTCGCTGCCTGATGCTTGTTCAAAAGTGTGTCTAAAAAAATCAGACTCTCCCGCAGCGTGTGGGAGGAGTTTAGCTCATAACACGCAGATGATGAGAGATCAGATTTATTTATTTTGCAGAGTTCTACAAAAATATTGATAAACATGGTTCCACGTTTGGATTTTTGAGGCTATCCAAAGTTTTTCCTGGTTTATGGATGTCTCTCCTGCAGAAAAAAAACTTGGCTGCTGCATGTGCTCAGTGAGGGCAGGGACGGAGGGGGACACTGAAGACTTTAAAGTTGTAATTCTTCCGTCCATCCATCTTATTTATTTTAAAGATGCAGCGCCCAATGATGCACTTATATGGACATTCATGTTTTATTAAAATATTTGTTGTAAAATGATTCAAAAAATATATTTTTTAGCGTTTATCTAGTTAGTTTTCTTTTTTTATTTGAAAAATGATCCGCACCTTGACTTTAATCCTTTATATGATCTGAACCGTGAGTTTTGTGATCTGCTACATCCCTAATGTCAGTTATTTGGAGATACTTAAGTGTCAGGACAGGCGACATTCTTCCAACACAGTTACTATGCAAATCATTCAGAAAACTAAAAGTTATTTAATTAAAACTGCCACAGTGAAATGAAAATGTATTAGTATTTTAGTTTTGCTATTTTTCCATTTATCGCAGGTCACACCGTCATCACAGTTTCAAACACAGATACCGCAAATCCCAGATTTTTCTCATATCGTGCAGGCCTACTCTCCCCCGTCATCTTATTTGCTGCTTTCAAAGTGTTCCCAGTAGTCTTTATTAGACCATCATTATGCTATAATGCTAGCGAGTGGCAAGAGTTCATTCGAAATTCAACTCTGAGCTGTGGGCAGGAACCCCACACCGCTTCCCCTCCCCATTTCTTCGAGCTCTCTGTTTACATGCTCTCCTGCTAGCTTACATCCCCTCATACCCCAAACCAAACATTACCAGTGCAACAAAAATGGCTAGCAACATTGAAGCTATTCAACTGAAAAGTTTTGAGTCAGATGCCAGTTCAGGAAAATTTGAAGATGTACATAGACCTAGTCGTCCACATGTAGATGTATCAGGATGGAGCAGAGCAGGGGGCTTGTGGCCCATCCTGGGTCATTTCTACATCACAAATACAATCTTCTTCATACAGTCTTTTTTCATCTTCTCCTAAATCACCACTATTTGAATAAAGAAACACTCTGAAATACAATTTTAAGATTAATTTCCTTTATAAATGTAATTCATCATGAGAAAAATGCTACTAGAACATGTTCAAAACATTATGAACACAATTTTCATCACAGTGTCTTTAAAAGGTATTCTAAAGAATTTCATTTTAGTGAACCTTTTAGTTTGAGCCACTCTTGTGGCCTATATTGTAAAAACAATATAGTATGTGTCCTTAATGTTATTGGTAATGTCCTTAGTGCCCGAAGAGCTTTGGCAATAAAGACAATACTATTAATCTGTTTAAAAAACATTTCAAAACTATAGAAAAATTGTGTTCTCTTTGCAAGAATGTTTGCTGTAGGGAACCCTGCATGTTTCTCTTCCTTCTTAGACTCACAGCTTTGATGACAGTCATGTTACCTGCTGGGAAATGCACTTTTTTTTAAATGGATCTTGGGTGTAAAATCGGAAAAAATCTGTAGGTACAGTTTACACCTTTTAGCAATTGTCAATTAGGAAGTGAGCAAGCACACTGCAATTAATTCATCTTTATTGGGTTATCTTTTTTGGAATTATTTTTACTTTTCTTATTTTAACACTAATTATAAGGCTTCTGGTTCAGATCACAAAAATAATCCTAAAAATCTGCAGTGTTTATATGCAGTAACAACATTGTTTTAAAATAAACCAGAGTTCCTTTTGACTTGTAGAACATCCGATTTATTTTTTTTTAGAACTGTCATTCTTTTGGCCTGAAAACACAGCTACTATAGCTGGTGATGAGTTTTAACATAAAAAACTGCATCTATCTGAGAAATCCAACACATTTATCGTTTAGCTTTTCAATTTAAAAAAATGTCTTTGTATTAAAATGCATTGAGCTGAAAAGATTTTTGATAGATTTCTGATAGATTTTTATCAATATGTATTTCAACAATAACTAAAAGATGTAATCTGAACAAGAACCTGCAAGCTCTAGAAAAATCATTTAAAAAAGCAAAGATATTTGTCAGGTAAATGGACTAAGCTGTGGAGGAAAATGGTTGCAGGATGAAAAGAAAGCATGCATGTGGAACTCATGGGGATTAAAGACAGTGAGCGAGTGTAGCAGACCCCTGGTCAGCTTGCTGCTGTAATGAACATTAGGGCTGCAGCATAAATTTAATGACCTGTGAAACAAACAGCGAGGCTGAGACAAACAGCAAGATCGAGCCTCTGAATGCTAAGTGGCTCTATTATTAATACTAGCTCAGAGAAGCCACCGTGCAACACAATGTTAGGCTCTTTCTTCCATAAAGCCCGTTAACCGCACAATAGTCACATGATCACAGTGCATAAAATCATTATAGCTTTTTGAATCGGGGTCACATCTTTTTGTACTTGCAAAATTGATAATGCCATTAACATTGTCTGTTTGCTAACAAAGAGAACTGGAACAATTGTGTAGCTCATTGCTGTGAAGGTTTGTCATCTTGATAACTACTGGCCTAAAAATAGACAATTGATCAATTCCAAGCAGCTGATGGCAAAACAGTAGAAATTGTAAATAAAATCCAGTTAATTACTCACTATGTAATGATGTATCATCAATTATTACTGTGTAAATATGATTTTAATCAAATATTTTTTTCAAAGCAAAGGGTCAGCAAAACTGCTCAGCCCAATATCCTTTTTAATGACGCAGTACTGAAATCAAAGGGTTATAACGTTACAATGTGTTCATAAATTTAGATAATTAGAAAACAAAATAAAAAAAATCTATTCGTAAACATAAAAAATATTGGATTTTCTTCATTTATGCTGCAGTTTGATCTGCAGCTGTTTGGTTCTGCATTCTGATAGGCTGCAGACCATTCAATTAATCTACTCCCTTCCTTGTCTGCTGTACTGTACAGAATGCTTTCAGTTGGCAAAATTTGCACACACTTTTACTTGCTTATGAATGATTGTTTTTATTTTGTTATGCTGAAATCATTGTTCTATGAAAGTTTAAACTTTAAGAGTTTTAACAAAAGTGTGAAAATGTTCGTGCAAGTCTTAGAAAAGTGAAAAAGTGTTTAGTGAAGGGTTCCACAGCCTTAAAACATCCATAATTTTAAAAAACAAAAAAAATGTTTTGTGGATTTCACCTCTTACTGGTTATTTTTAGAATGTGACTCTCCCAACCTCTTTATGTTGAGATGATAACCAAGTCAGAACACAATCCTGATAAAACATATATTTAAAATTGCCATGCGGAAACAAAAGTCACTCAGAGAAGACAAAAAATCAGTAATTCTAACACGCAAATGTTTACATGTACACTATGAAAGTGTCAGTGGTGTTAGTTTTGAAGGCACATTCTCACGGGCATGTTTAGTCCTTGCTCCAGAGTTTCTATAAACTATAGACTTAAGGGAGATGATAGGTCTTTAGGGGTAAATTCCTGTTCTATTTACTATCAACAGAATATGAGACCACAAACCATTAGTACACTACCTTCAAGAATTGCCTCTAGCTTTACAAATACAACTGGGTGTACTTTGTCAAATGTTCTTTCTGTTTTGTGTGGTGATTGGATTGTAAACAGATGCACGATAGGAAAAGGGTGCTTGAAGCTCGAATTGCCTGGAGAGAAAATTCTGTCAGCCTGCAGAGCCAAAGTGTTTGCTGAAGTTTGTCCTGTGGAAACCTGCTCATGTCATAGGAATGGCACTGAGAACATCATGCTACAATAAGTCCATTATAATTTGCAATGTGGCCTTGATTGAAGGGAATTTGATTGCTAATCTTCATCTTGTAAATGTTCCATTTCCATTTAGTGTTTTTATTTTTCCTACTAAACTCTACTAGTATGCATCTGAATTAAATTTTGGTGGATTGACTTGCAAATACTGCAAAAAAAAGGGGAAGAAAGATGGAGACAGACTACAAGCAAATTTGCAGTAAATAAAAGAAACTATAAAAATCTAATCTAATTAAATTTTGCTGTGTGTGGTTTGATGCTCCAAAGTTAAAGTCACAACCCCACTGGTCAACATTTCACTTTTGACTCACCAGCCAAGTTGGACGGTGGATGAAAAAAAATCTGCTAGTCAGGCCCACTTATACCAGACAGAGGAAGTCATAGTATCACAAAATTATAAGATAAAAACAACTGTTGTAAGTGACTCAGATTTCTTATCCTATTTGGTGTCTGCTTTTGGCATTTTCACGCAGTCTATGAAATGTCTTATTTTCTATCACAAACGAGTTGTTTCTTCTGTGTAGCACAGCTATAAGTGCCCCAATGACCACTATTAGGAGAGCTGTTTAAACAGTATGTACACATCTATGTTGTCATCTAACTGTAAACTCAATTTAAAACATGCTGAGAAAACCAGGACAGATTTACTTGAGGACTGTAGATTGACAGAAAATGATTTTTTTTTTCCTAACAAGTTTAGGAAGCTTTTTATTTATGTTTTAAATCAGTTTCTTCTGCTCTGCCCTTAGGTCTGCCTTAACTAAGAATAACAATCTAGTTTATTGAGTGAGCTAAACATAATTGGGTTCAGTAAGCACTTGGGAAAACAGGGCTGCATTCTTAAGTATTGTATCATTTTCTCTTTCTTGTGAAGAGGTTATATTTTATCAAAGCGAGCAGACAAATCTCCTTCTACTCACTGCTGCTACACATTTCCATGTTCTGTGGCTAATAAGGTTACAAGTTCAAGCTAGGACTGGGCGATGGCGATTATTTTTTTTTAATATCACAATGTTGTTATTTTCATATCAGGCGATAACAATATTTATCACAATATAAACCAAATAACTATATTTGTCAAATTTTAACGTTGTGTGGTTCAATAGAGAAATGTGTAATCATCAGCAGGTTGAAATATGTATTTCCTATCATACTTTGAACATAACAGATGCACTGAAGGAACACGATGCAACTGTTTTCCCCCAGAAAAATAAAAAAGGCATAAACATTACAAACTAAACTGAAAATTAAAGTGAAAGCTTTTAGGTTTCAAAAGAGAACATAAATAAAACACAACACTGAACTGCTTGATCCGTTCCATTTAAAAACAAAACATTAATTCTACAAATAAATTCCAATGTTTTCAAGTTTAACAGAACAAACATAAAACTGACAAACATGTTTGTAAACATCTTGTGAATAAGCTAGGAACTAAAAACAAATTCTCTGAATTTCTTCAGGTTGTTTAGACTGTTGCTGCTGTGAAGGTCTGAACTTTCTTGTTTTTCTGGAGAATTCTGGTTTATTTCAGTCTGAGATTGAGCATGCTTGGTTTCACTGCTTCAGGTGATAAAAAAGATTGGTGGTATTTCCAGTTTTAGTGTTTAAACAAAAGAGAAAAGTGTGAAAATCTTGATGTCTGGCTGAAAAAGTGCATACATTGTGAACTGACTCGTTTTACAGCCTTAAATCATCGGTGTTCCTACTTGGAGGATTTTACCAATCACAGCTTATTTTAAGAATGCAACTCCAGTGATAAACAAGGGAACACTGTAATCAGACGGGGTTTGGAGGATTGTAGTTTATCATTTTCTTGCCGGTACCAAGAAAAATCATCATGTCAAGATGTTAAACTACAATGAAAAGGCACAAATTATAGATTTGGCAGCAAAAGCCCATTATTTTATCAATAGTCACCCTTGCATCTTGTCATTGGACTTGTGTTTGCAATGAAAACTTCATGGATGTTGAAAAGTGGATTTGGCTCTTCCGAAAACCAAAGTCCTAAAATCATCACCTCAAACACAGCTCGTCTAGTGCTCAGGATCTTAACCAACAGCAAGTTCCACATAAACAAAAGGAACTCATTCAATAAGTTCCAAGGAAGTGGAAATCTACTTTGGAAACCATCAGAATAATCCATCAAATAAATCAGCTATGAAAACCATACTTTCTTATCATAGCAGCAAAATTCTCACACTGACAGAAATTGAGCTTTCAAAGCTGAAAAAGATGCAAGGAAATATGGATTTTTAAGAAGTAAAGGATTTTTTTGTCTGCATACAGTGCACTCAGAGGCCTGTTTTCAACCAACTACATCTATCTTAACAGATGCATCAAAGAAATCCTAGGGGAGAGCACCACATTCCCTGCTCTGTGGTGACTGCCTTTCTCCACCTATTTAAAATCATGAAGCCCTCAGATGATGACCCAGCTAACATTGTCACTTTTAAAAAGGCTTTTTGTGATGTACTGGCCCCATGAAAGGATCTTGCCTGGCTGAAGCTTACCATTGCTCTACATCCCAGGTTTGAGGGTTTAAAATGCCTACTCAACGTTGAGAGAGGTGAAGTGAGGAGTTCCCTTGGGAGCAGACCAAAAGAGGTCAAGAAATGTCAGCCTGAAGCCACAGGGGGGGAGTTTCAGAAGGAGACAAAAATGTCATGTTTTTTGCTCTCAACTTTTGCCTTACAAAAGGTGAAAATTACTTCAGAATACACTGGAACTCTACAGGTCGGAATGCAAAATTTAGATAGGCGCCCACTGTTGCGTTTAAAAAAAAAGACACATACCCTGAATTATTCAATTATGACGTATTGCTCACAAATATCTCTTTACACTGGCCACCTCTGAAGAGCTGCTCTGTCTTCTACTAAAAGTGGTGAGTAGCTGATTCAGATATTTGTTAGGTCTCAGTAATTAGTTTGATTGTTTTAATATTTATGTTGTGGAAAAAATATATTTAGTGAGCTATCAATAGGCTCCTATTTAGGACTTATTGGAATTTATTTTTTAATACAGACTAATATATTTTGTGTGAAAAAGAATTCAAACTTACAGTATTTAAGATAAACTTCACTTTCTGTTTTAACCTTTTAACACCAGAGCTTTTACCCAAATAATGTCATTCCAGCAGAGTCATACAGTGTAGAAAAAGAAGCTTTGTGCTGAAATGTAACACTTTACAGTAGTAAAGGGCTTATGCAGTCAACCTAAATCAGATGATTCTGTTGCGGAAAAAAGCATCTTTGTGCCGCAACCCTTGACGTTTGTAATGTGTTGCACAAGTGTTGCTCATTGGTGCAAAGCCGAAATGAAAAGCTGCTTTTCTCTGCATCAGAATCAGCTGATTCTCATTGATGGCGTAAATAGTTGAAGATTTACTGTAAGTCCAAGAGTGTGTGTTATTTTGGTGCGTCCGGCAACATCTCCAGTGTTAAAGAGTTAAATTGGTTTTATATAGTCTTTTTATTTCCATTTATGTAAAAAATCACTTTTAATTTCTGTCATTGAGTCACCAGAAACAGCTAAAGAAAGGATTGTGTCACAGCTGGAACTAAGTCTGCTTCAATAGTCTGGCTATTAGAACTATGTACGCAGTGCAGAATACATGTTTGTTTTTTATCCTTCAACCATACAGTTGCGGTCCATTGAGAGTGAATGCTCATCTTAAGAGAAATCCTGTTCATGTTCATACCAGAGAAAACCAGAGAGCGACCACTGAACTTCTTTATTGGAACAGTTCAGGTGTAGGGCTTTGCTTCAGGGTTTGTGGAACTGCATTCATGACTTCTATTAACCGCCCTTATTTGGTGTTGAGAGAATGGTATTCCTCAAGACCATGTCACATTTACAGATTTAAAAAGAAAAATGTACTTACTCTGAAAAAAAGTCAAGTCTTGTGAATTCACTGATTAGTTTTTCCACATAACATCACTTTATTCAATGGGTATTTACAGATATGTTCCCTCCAACAGTATTCTCAGAATATTTCAACTTGACCACTCATTGTACAGACTTCTGCCCAGCTGAGCCTTGAGTTTTGTTTGGTCATGGTTCCAACTTTTTGTGTATAAACTCGTAAGACTAACAATGCCAGCCTGTGTGCTTTCCTGTGGCTATTGTTGCCTCAAAGATTACGCGTCCTTTGTGACATCCCTCGTTGGCAGGTCAAGACAATAGTTGCAAACAAAGTGCCATGCATCTGTGTTGTCTTTATCCCATGTGCCCCTTCCTGTTGTCTCCAACATCACCTCTTGTCCTCCACTCTTGACCTTTTACTTGTGCAGCAAAGACTGGTTGACCTCCTACATTCGAACAAGGCAGGGAGGGCTTTACTTGGGGAAACTGTGAAAAATACAGCCTTTTTTCCCCCTTTATTTCACTTAAGGAAAGTAATTTACTTTACACAATGGATAAATAGTTAAGCAAAGACTGATAATGATAAAGTGCATGTAATAAAAAAGGGAAGGGATCTTTTCAGACTTTGGTATGAAATTAGTATCTGCAAACTAAACCACCGTCTAGTTTTCAGCTAATCCAGAACACAAAAACTGGAATGTGAAGTTCCCTCTAGTCTGAATTTCTCTTTTGAACTTTGAATGTTATGAAGGAAACTTTGGACATTCCCCATTTTTTGTAATATAAGTTGTTTCCAGAAGATGATAGTGTCATGAACATGACCCTTTGTAGCTTCAATTGCCTTGACTGACCTGCCAGGCATTGAGAAATCTTAAGTTAATTTGTCTAATCAGTAAAAGCATCAAACTTTATATATTTGAAATTGTGTTTCATTGGGTTTGTGTGGAGCTGACTGCTGACTAATTAAAGGCAGCTAAAGACTCCTGTTTTCATTCAAGCTATCTGTTGACAGTGTTCTTATAACTTTGTTGAATTTTATATTTAAGAACACTGAAATTAAATACACAAATAACATACACTTGCCTTTTACAAACTTTGACCAATTACAGTCAGTAAGACCAAAAAAGCATTTTCACCACCATTTTTGAAATGTTTTATGAGACAAAAAAACCATTAGTAAATAAAGTATTGACACTGTGGCACCTCATGTTCAAGCATTTTCCCAAGTGGAAAATACGTCTTTCAGAGATCAGAATCAGCATCTGAATCCAAAAGGCTTGATTGTCAGCAGAAGACAGTTAAACTTCTTAGTTCTATTTGACACCACAACCTGTTGAAAGTCATTTGAAATGGAGCAAATCTTCAAATTTGAATTAGTCAAACTAGAATTTGCAACTAGTCTGCATCTGGATGCTGTAGTTTTGTGGAATAACTATGCAGCTAAATGAAAATGAACTAAAATAGTGAATCTGATTAATCACTGTGGATGTGTGTGTGAATGGATAAATGGGACTGTTACTCTGAAGTGCTTTGGGCCTTCAAGGAAGTTTGTAAAGTGCTATATAAAGTTTACAACATTTATCAGTTGCTGTTGACCCCTGAGCTGTTGTGTCAATATTAGTTATAGGTCTATGCTCTGAAAATGGATTTGGGATTTTTTTTTTTTTGACACTGAAAAGTGTAAGTACAGTTTTAAGTGGTTGCAGCTTTTGTGGGATATTACATTGTGCGTCCTCACTAATACAAAGAGATGCAGTAAATGACGAGAAAAATCCTGTAACTGTTTTCCCTCAGTCTGGTATTAGAAACTAAGAATCAAGGTCAACAAAGCTTAACTCAGCTTTTTAGAAACATTTGTTTAGGAAACAACAATGAGATCAGAATTTTTATTTCCTTTTTTGAGTGGTGCTGAAAGCAGTGCAGATCTTTCTCCTTTACTCTTTCCAGTAGAAATTGAATTAGTGTCTGAGGAGCAACAAACCTTCAGCTTTGGGCTTAAATTAGCAAAGGAATTTTCTGAGGTCTTGCCAACATTGGCCCTCTTTGATAACCCCCTTTTATCTTTTATCTGCTGTCAGTGTTGTATGTTTGAAATAAAGCTTTTAGATACCAAAAATTCTGTTTATTTCTATAGAACTTTCAGGGTATAAAGTGTGTGTTAGGAAATTAAAAAAAGACAATGTTGTAGTGCTAGAAAGACACACCTGTGTTGTGAGGTATAGTCATTCATATTCTGAACACCCTGTTCTGTTCCGAAGCTGAAATACGTTTTCCTGCAGCCCATACTTCTGGGGGAAGGGAAGAACTTTCAAGTTAAACCTTGCTTATTTTCTAGAGAATTATCCTCCCCATGCATTCTTTCAGCCCTCTCATTCTTCTCCCCTTCCCCCTTTTTACATTGTTCATCAGGATCAAGTTCACAGAGGTCGGGGCTGAAGGAGGGCTGTGTGATCCTTGTCCCTATGTCTTGGGGGAAGTTGAATGGTTTTTGGCCCCTGGCCCCTGGCCCCAGCCCCCATACAGCCTTTCTGAATAGAACCCAGATTTCCTCCTTCCTTCAGTTGTCTGCTCTCCAGTTTCCATGGAGCTGAAATGCTTCCTGACGGATCTACATTTCAGAGATTTCATGTCGTCCACACAGCGTAGTCTTCTTCCATAACATTCCTAATTGGCAGCCCTCCCACCCTTCTGTGCCACACACCCCCTAGTATACTTTTGAAAGACTTTTAAAACATTGATTAGTTACACCAGTTTCACATACAGAAAGACAGTTAAGGAGGCCAGTTTCCAAAATGCACTTAACTAAGAGTAGTTTTACTTTAAAATATTAAAAGTAGTAGTAAAAATGAGTTATTTAAACAATTTGAGTCAAAGTAAATAAGGAGAGCTATTTAAGTAATAAGTTAAACATACATGGGAACAAAAATACAATATTAATGTGTAAATTCTGGCATTTGCAGATCTTGAAATGTTTTACTTTATAAATTTAATGAAAAGGTGAATTCCTGTTTTATTCAGATTCTTTGGTAACAAGACTTTCCCTGATGATTAGAAATGAATTTATGATGTAATGCAGTCTAATCTCAAATGCTCATATTTTTCAATATAAAAACAGTGGTCCCTCATCTGTTGCAGGAGTTGCATTTTAAAAATAATCCACAATAAGTAAAATCTGAGAAATTGTTCTTGTTCCCCTTTTGACATATCCCTTTAGGACTCAGCAAAGCAGCTTTTCCCCAATTCGCACATTGTGGTTTGGCAGAGTTTTATACCGGATGCCCATTTTTTGTCAGATTTTACATAACTAAAATACCTCCACATAGGGGCCGAAATTTTATTTTTTAAAACACCGGCCAAATTGACCACAAGTTGAAAGATATATCTAATCAGCCAAATTCTAACACTTTTTTACACAGAAATATCTTGGGCGTTTTACTTTTTTGAAATTTTCTGAATTTTTTTTTTTTTTAAGAAAAATGAAATTGCATAAAAGTAATGTATGAACACGTCTTTACTGTCACCAAACTGTAAACTCAAATTTAAATATTCTAAGAAAACAAGGACAGATTTAGTAGAGTTTTCCTAATTCTGCCTGCAGGTGATCACATTTTAGATTTAAATCATAACAAAAAAAACTGAAAACAGTCTAATATTTTGGGTTTTTGTCATTGTATATCATTATTGAAATTAAAGCTGTGCTTTAGGGAGGCGGGAGGATTGAGCACAACATCTGACAGGTTACAGTTTTCAGTGTAACACAGACTCTGTTATGCTACACAGACTCTGCTAAAACAGAGGATTCAATTCTGTTATTATTTAGAAAATAACGTTTTTATGAATGTCCTAGGAATTCATCTTGTATTCATCCGCTGCGTCTTAAAGGCTGGTCCGTGCAAATACTGTCCAACTTTGAACCGGTCCGTGATCACACAGGACGCACAAAACAGCTAGTTAGCACCATAGTATTAGCGGCTAACAAGCTAGCATCATAGCATTAGTGTCTAATAAAAGCGCTGTCTCCAAATCAACATAATTTATGAATCTGTCTGTTGTTGCTTTAAGTGAAGCAGCTTTATCCTCCAGTTCTGTCTAAATCCTGTTATAAATCTACACATATTCTGCTGTTTCATCAGTCAAACCAAACGCTGCACAGGTGAAGTGACCGGGGGGGGGGGGGTCTTTGTTTGTGTTCTTGTTTGTTTACCTCGTGTGACGGTGGAGAAAAAGAGAACAAAAGAAATTCACCAGAAGAAGAGCTAATAAACATGACTAAGTTACACAAACATTTACTCTCCATATGGTGACTAATCTTCTAACTTACTTGCCAAAGAGCTGAAAATGCTCACCACTGGAGAGTGTTAATTTCAGACTCTTCACAATAAAAATCTATTGCGATACTAATTTTAGTATTGAGAAAAAGAGATTTGTGATATCGTTAGCTATCGTTTCATCGTCCCAGCCCTAGTTTCCCCACTCACCAGTCCTACACGCAGCCAACTGAGTTACCCAGCCGCTTGGGTAAAATCCAAGAAGTAGTCAACTGTTTTTTTACCATAATTATGGATGTTTGTAGGCTGGTAAACTCATCACTACACACTTTAAGTCACTAAATGAAATACCTCCAGCTGTAGCGAAGTAAAAGTACTGTTGTCTTATCTTTTATCTACTCAGGTAAAAATAAAAACTTTAAAAACTGGTGTTGTTAAACTACTATATGGAGGAAATTTGTTAAGTTCCTGGAAAAGGAAAAGAAACTGAGTAAATATAACTCGGTGTTGCTCAAGCTTGTTTGTATAAAAATGGTGGGAGCTGCCAAGAAATCAGCTGTTTGCCATGATTTTCTTTATGTTCTTGTTTTAAATTAGCAGGCTGCTGGTCAAACTGCAGCTGACTGCTTCTTAACTTTGAGAAAACCCATGGGAGATGTTGCGTCTTGATGTACTCGTGTGTCTGAAGCTCGCTGTCCCCATGGCCGTGGCCTTTCCTAAATGGGCGAAGTCTCATGGCTAACCCCTAGCACCTCTGTGTTAGGCAGCACGACTTCTGTGAGATGAATCCATTCCACACTTCATCCATCAGTGAGAACAGGTTATTAGTGCTGAGGTGGAGCACACTCTTTCTCTCCTACTTTTATGTATGAACACCAACAATCCTCTTTCACCTCTTGGGCTTGACCCTCCTCCTCATCCCCAAACTTTGTAAAGATGGCCTTGGTGTTGAGAGGCCATTTGTCAAACCCTAGCCGAAACCTCCACTTGGCTCTGTTTAATAAGGCTACCTGAGCCCTGGGATTACACGCAGATTCACACACTCTATTGCAGAACTTTGCACATACTCGGGCAACGTTGAAATTAAGGTGGTGCATCCCACAGGGCTTATAAAAGTCCCATTAACATGTACCTCCTTATTGGCTCTGACAGCTTGATCAATTAGAGTCCTCCCCCTGTTGACCCCAGGGCCGCTCTCATTCAGAGGTCAGACAGGATGGATTGCTGGACATGCACACACTTTACTCTTCATCTTTCTTCTGGTTGTTATTTCTGGGCTGGTCTTTCAGCAGCTTGTTCATTTTGAGCTTGGGGTCCCATTGTGCTGCTTTCTCTCTTAACATGACTTGGACTTTTGTCTACACAGCAATAATGATTTTTCTGATTTTCTTGTTTTTTCTAAGTCCCTTGTGAAGAGAAACACAAGATGTAGGCTCTGGACGAATTCCCTTATTACTCTCTAAGCCCTAAAAGATTTCATACTGCTGGCCTTTCCAGTGCTCTGGACTGTAATGCAAACTGTACACATGCTCCTTAGGGATGCCACAATTCTTGATTTAAAACCAAACCCCGTGCTTCACCATTGAACTGAACAGTGGCCAAAATGAATCATCGCATCACCGTACCGCATGTTTGCGTCTGTTTACGTTGAAAGTGTCACACACATGTTGTGCTAACTTTAATATATTTGATAGTTTTATTACATGAGATCAGGCTTAGTATAAGCCAACTGTTACTTGCTTATTCGCAAATGAAAAGAAAAATTTGTCTTAATTTTTTATTTTTTGGAATACACAAATGTATCAAACCAAAATAAAACCATGACCCAAAAATCCAGATTTGAACTGAATTGTAGAAAAAGTGAATCATTGCAGCCCTAATACGCACTACTTTTTTGTAAAGGCAAATATGATGTCATTGAGTAACAACGTTATGAATCCACTGTGTTCTGATAAGAAAAACTTGGATAATTACTTATTTTTTTCAAATGACAAATCATTCAAACCCAATGCCTTGTGGTCCATATTCACCAACCCAGTGAGCGTTGATGCACACTGGTTTTTCACAGAGACTTCTGGTAATATTCAGGGCAGTGGGGTAAATTCATTCAAAAAATAGCAAACACCCTTTATAGTGCACCAAGTAGTGAGGGATTCGGACAACCGTAGTGTTTGTTTATGGCGTATGGGATTGCTCCCTTCTTGGGCGGTGCAAAATACATGCCAGCCTATTTTCCAGATGAACACTCCCCCCGAATGAAACACAGCCATGTTAATGTGATTGTTGATCATCTTAGCCAGAATAAGATCACATTCTGGAAAAATCATGACTTATGAATAAAACAGGTGTGATGTGCAGATCTCATTATGCCTATTCTAGCGGGTAAACACACAGTTTTATTATGGAAGATGGAGCAAACACATGGAACAGGTCTTTGGAATTTGACTGTACATGAATGTACCTTTGTGGTATCATCAGATTCTTCACTGTGGGAGTTAATAATAAATATCCCAGTTTAAAAAGCAACATTTGAACATAGGAGCTGCACTGCCTCTAAATTCAAGAGCGTGTGATTGAAGGTTGGGGGCTTGGTGAGTTCCTCAGGAGGAATATTCCCTATTCCATTTTTTTTGAGAATATTTTGGATACAAGGACAGCAACCAAAGATATGATGCACGCGTCACATCGATTTCTGTCAAAAATTAATGCAAATAAACGCATTCATGTTTATTTGTGGATTTTAGGTTTTTACCAGAAAAAAAATTTAAGTTACAACGAGCAAAAAGGATTAGAGTTAGATGAAAGTGGGGCCACGGTTTAATATAAAATATGATTCACTCGGATTTTGATTTGGAAATAGTTCACTGTGTTATTCCATAACCAAAGAGGTGTCAGAGGTTTTTTTTCCTAAACTAATTACTGACATATTTAAAAGCTTAAAGAGATCAATTAAATGAGGAAGAAGTGGATTTAAAAGTAATGGAAGGAAAGGGGATCCAGACGCTGTGTTTATCTGTTACAGGGCTGCTCTGCACTGCTGTGGACCCCTAATGAGCAGTTTGAGGGGGCTGAGGGGTTAAGAGGGGTGTCGCTCTCAGAGAGACGCTGCCCTAATGATGTCCACTGGCCTGATTGAATATTGACGTTCTGCAGAAACCGTCTAAATGTCTCCTGTCTGCTGGCCATGACCCATCTGCACTCTATGAAGGCTTCAGGGCAAGATGCTTTATATTAAGTGCTATTTTGTTTTGCAAAAATAAATGAACTTTTTTTTTTTTTTTTTACCCATTTGGACTGAGCTCCACAGTCTGATGTTTTAGGGTCATTTTTCTATTAAACTGTCTTGATTTAAAACATTCAAATGATTAAAATCTTGAAGAAGGATGATCAATATTTGGCCAAAAAATAGCTTTTTTAAATTACACTGTAAAGGCAGGATTTTTTCCTTCCCTAATTTCTTTTACTGTTTAACATGAATGTTAGCTGTTTAGTAGATGATGTTTAGTTTTTATGACTTTTTTGGCTTCTTTTTTCCTAATTTTGAAGGAATCTCTTTTTTCTCGTCATCCTCTCATTCTATCAGACTGGATTCCTTTGTTTTTTAGATTAGCACTTCCCTCTCTTTTCTCTTTGACTGCTGCTTGTGTGACAAATGTTTCACTTTCCCTCCGCACTTTCCTCCAGACGCTTCTCCTTTGTTGCCAGAGCAACGCCGTAGCGACTGCGCTCACCACTTGATCATAACACTTACTGGTCCATATATACACTCCGAGCAGACTGATATACTGACAGCAGAATGCTTTGTTCAGCACTCAGATCCGGCTCTTCTACTGCTGCTGGATGCACAGTCCACACTACAGTATAATAAAAGCCTTGTCACACAGGAACCAGCCTCTCCTTTATGTGGCCAGGATGCCATTAATCTAGCTAGAGGTTAACAAATGTGGTTACATGGAGGGTATATTTCAGAGGCAGGCAGATGACAAAGAGGCTGTTGCAGCATTGATCTGCTGCTCTCTGCACTGCTCAGTCCGGACCTTTTGGTCGACTCGAGACCTGAGGATTATGTTTCATCTCCCAGATGAATGTTTTGTGTGAAAAAAGTCATGCCAGATACCAGCTAAACTCAAGGTCTTTTTTGGTGGAAGAAATTATCATTAATTTCTCTGGAAAGGAAGGAGGACAAATGTATTCAGGCCATTTTTCAATGTTTGTCCTCATCAACATTAGTCTAACCAGACCCAGACAAATATCCTGCTGGTGTTGTTTTTTTTAATGTATAGCTGGACGGTGAGGCATTGGCTGCTTTGTATGTTTCTCCTCAGCAGCAGCGGTCCTATTTCCATCAGAGAAGCTGCGTGCCTCCTTAGTAATCCGTTAGACTTTCATTAGCTACTATTTGTGTAATTAGCTCAAATGAATTAGTTGACTCGGTGGTCTTCACTTCCATGCATGCTCCTCACATTTTCTAACTCCCTTTCTTTGCCAGCTTTCTTCTAAGCAAAGAGAACCAGACATGAGCGAGTGAGCCAATCAAAGAGTGTGAGGTGTGCTGTTGCCTGTCAGCCCAAACACACCAGCATTCAATACCCAGAAGCCTGCTTGCACTGCTTAGTTGCATGCTTAGTTGCATGCTTAGTTGCATGCTTAGTTGCATGCTTAGTTGCATGCT
>BSAI01000104.1:344116-373866 GCA_036245035.1 Adrianichthys oophorus
AGTTGCATGCTTAGTTGCATGCTTAGTTGCATGCTTAGTTGCATGCTCGTGTCTGAATGTAAAGGATTTTTCAGCTGCTGGGTTATCTTTTAAACTGAACCAGTGGAAATTTTATGGGTTTTGCAGATAAAAAGTCTCCTCAGTCTCTAGTTACCCCCCCTCCACACACACACACACACACACACACTATTGATTAGTGCTGGAGCATCCATCTTTCACTGTAACAAAGCTTATTGATGTTTGCAGAGTTCTGATTTCCCTTCGGTCAGACTCCATCTGCAGCGCCCTCTCTGAAGCTTTTTCAGCCGTGCTGTCACCAAACCTGCTCAGCATATAGCAGATCTTTTTATCTGCAGCATGGCAAACCTGTGGGCGATGGGCTGTCACAGTAGGCCAACCTATGTGCAGATGATTATACTTTATTATTTGCTCTGTTTTGCCATTCATTGTCACTGTGTTGCGATTAGTGAAAACTTAATTTTCTGACCCTGCTCTGTTCCATTTGTGATTTTTTTTTTTCTTTAAGAGCTCTGTTCTAAATGACCTCTACCATTCACTTTATTTCTCTATCTGTTGGAACTTTGCATTTAATCTTTCCTGATTTTACAGTCAGCCTTTGTGTTTGCTGAGGTGAAGCTGCGTGTTGTCACGGAGACACTGGCTCAGGTGGTGTCCTGGAGGCTCTCTCCTGATCTTTAGACGCTGAAAGTGGTGGTTCAAACAGTTTCCTACAGTTTCAACATTCTGTGTCTCATGACATTGATCATGTGTGTCCTAATCTGTCTGTTGCATCTAAGTTATTCAAGTCAAATATGCAAGTGTCTTGTAATCTAAGAGATTGTACTTGTTTTAGTAATCTGAAACCTAAAGGTGAATAAGGTTTTTTAAAAGGGATTTGCCACTTCCATGTTGTTGCCCCTGCAACAGTTCATTGTTTGTTTGGTTTTTTTGGGTTCAGAAATTGTTCTTGCTGTGGTTTATCAGGATAAACAGAACTAGTTATTGTCTTAAGGCATGTTTTTAGCGCAGAATAAATTCTAACATGAGTAAATTATTTATAAAAAGAACTTGACAAGTGCTTTGTGCACTATTGTTGATTGAGCTTTAATTGTCGCAGCACAAAGTGAAGGCTGATGTATTTTGCTAATATTGCTGTGTAAGAGCTGATTTTCCACCTTTATCCCTGCAGGACTCCATGGTTTAATGGTTGGGGGTTCAACCTACCTCGAGGTCAGTCACTTCTGGAGAAATGGAATTTGGTGCCTGAGGGCATTGACATCCTCATGACCCATGGACCTCCTCTCGGTGAGTTCAGTTATGTCCTGCTCTGCATTTTGATGAAGTTCCACCTCATTATTTCAACTGCGAGAAGCCTGTGGAGGTGTGCAATCTTTTTTTGTCAGGTTTATGGACTGAAACTTGTTTAATATTTCGTTTTTTGCTCAAGACACATTTTCTTTGGTTTATTGTGTTTTTCTATCGCTGTTAGCCTCTGTTGTTTGCTAATTTATTTTCTTTGCACTCTCCATCTGGCCTCATCAAGTCGCATGGTTGCTGCCATCACCGGAGCAACCACTGCGCGGGTTTGATTGCATGAAAGCTCATTTCTTGGTGGCGTTGTAGAGAAATGGTTGGAGAATTTGTGTTATGGAGAAGCCTTCAGAAAATGAAGAGAGATGTGAAAGAAGTGCAGCTGCCAAGAAAAGCCTTATTTTAGTGCATTAAATGTTCTCTTCTGATGAGATCTTAGTTTCATTCAGACAGATAACTCCAGTATACATTTGTGATAGAATACAGTTTGTTTGATGTCATCCCATCCTGCAGTGGCCTGAAGACATAAACCAGATCACAGTTTAGTGGACTCTCGTGAAAGCACTTGCTTACTAATTGTTGTCAAACTCCAGTGCTTTACAAGGCATCCATCCATCCATCTTCAGAACCTACTGAATCCCTTTTGGGGTCATTAAGTTGCTAGAGCCGACCCAAACGCTGTTTGGCGAAGGCGGGTGACACCTTGAAGTGGTCGCCAGTTTGTTGCAGGGCCACACACACACACTCACATTCACTCCTAGGGACAATTGAGAGTGGCCAGTTTACCTCTGAATGGTACTTTTGGACTGTGGGAGGAGGCTGGAATGCCCGGAGAAAACCCCCCCACACACAGAAGGAGAACATGTAAACTCCACACGGAAAAGGACCCAACCCGGATTTGAAACGGGACCTTCTTGCTATAAGACAAGAGTGCTAACCACTGCACCAACTTGCAGCCCTATATAAGACATATTGGAACAAATTAGATGCACTTTAAGGCCCAGAGGTTGTTTTTTTCCCTGCAGTCACAAGCTGTTTTGGTTTTCAACTGTTGGTGGATGTAAACCAAATGGATACCATTCCCTACTGAACAGGTCTTGCTTTACTGTGTAATCAGGCTTGGATTGTTAAGTATGTAAGCACTGCAAGGAAGATGTTAGACTAAAGTTGTTTTCTTACAAAATGCCACTTATGTGTCAGAGGCATCCAGTTTCAGCGTGAAGTCAATGTACAGACACAATCATTATCCCGCAGTGCAATTAGAGCATCAGGTGCAGCAGACTGGCAGCAGTGTATTTTGGGCATCGCTGCGTATCAAAAGTTCAAATATGTGAACTCTGGCAAAGAAGACACTTCTCATCAACCAATCAGGAACTCATCTTTAGCCTATGACGTGTTTAATTATGTGATCAACGGATGCAGTCTAAAACAATTTTTTCTTTTTTCCATCAAGACAATAATAAAATGTTCCTTTAATTTTATTCTTACTGTTATTTTTCCCTCCTCAGACTAATGCGGTACAGCAAGTTATCAAAATGAGTCACAGAGAACAGAAGTGTCGCTGAAAGCGTCTGTCACTCAGATGCAGCTCCTGCAGTAGATGGTGAAGCTCACCGTACTTTCACCCAAAGTCAGCTTCTCAATGTGCTTCTGCTGGTTTCTTTTGTTGACGCTCTTAGTGTGAAAACCTCACAAAGACTGCAAACTTGAATCATCACGAGCTGCAGCTTCAGTACATGGTCATGCTGTGAACACAGAGTATGGACATCATTTTAATAACCCAGTAGTCGTCTGCTGGCTCACTCATCTGCTTTAAAAATCCTTGCAGGTTTCCGGGATTGGGTTCCTAAAGAGCTGCAGCGGGTTGGATGTGTGGAGCTGCTCAACACAGTACAGAAGAGGGTGCGACCCAAACTTCATTGTTTCGGGGGAATCCACGAAGGTACTGAACATTTGAATGACTTTTGCGTGAGTTGGTTTGTGTTTATTTGCATAATGTGTGTAAGTGTAATGGAAATGCAGCTACTGTTGAGTCCAGAATTTGTCCATCTATGATAGATGTTACAACTGTAAACATTGATATCCACGTAAATCCTTTTTCCATCTTTGAAGAAGGAGGACAGTTGCTAAATTAGGTTACAAGTCCTGTCAGTTTGTCTTGGGGCAGCTGATGTTCTCATGTCAGGGTGAACTATGCCCGGCAGAGTCAAACCTGAGGTGGACTTGATCTGGTGCTGAGGTTGAATCTGCTGGAGAGCCTCCAGACTGTCCAAGGACAGCACTGCCCAAAAGCAGATCAGATGTTTGATTTTGACTCAACAGCGTTGTTCACATCGTTTAACCTTCCTCAACTATTTTTGTCTCTAGGTTTTTACTGCTCAGATGATAAAAACCAAATGAGTTGGTGGAAAACCCAACCTCTTCAGTGTAAAGGATGAATACTAATGGATTTTTTTATATGTTGAATTTTTTTTGCTCTTCAGGGTACGGCATCATGACCGATGGCTACACAACCTTTATAAACGCATCAACCTGCACGGTCAGCTTCCAGCCCACAAACCCCCCCATTGTGTTCGATTTGCCAAACCCATCCAGCTCCTGAGACCCCAGGACCAGGGACGTGGGCGGGGCTTGATAATGGCAGTGATAAACTACTTCTTTTATATAAATATGTCCGTTTGGAAAGAAAAAAATATTAAAAATGCTTTTTTTGTGCTATTTTTATGCTCTTCTCAGACAGAAAAGAACTGAAGAGGGGCTGGGGGGGTGGGTCTGTGGGATTTAAAGGAGAATACCGGTGATCTTTGAGGTTTGTGCCAACAGTCCGGCTGCCTTGCTTTGATTTATGGAAGCCAGCATTGTAAAGTTTCCTTCATTTGCAGCTGACGCAGTAAAATAATCCATGTGATTTTGTATTTCACACTGAGCTGTGATTTCTCTCCCACCTTCAGCCTGCTGCCACATCCAGGCCGTAACCTTTTCAAACATATTGCCTTAGTGCGGGGCACCGGGTGAACGCGGATCGGAAAACTTCAGCTCATTCATGCAGGTTTTGTGATCGCATCTTATTTTGTGTTCACAGAAAAACCAATTATGAGAAATATTTTCTCACATTTTTCTCCACATTTTCAAACCTGTATTTGTCAAAAAGTTGTCCCACTTTATACCAGTATTCTCCTTTTGAAGGGTTTTTGTGGTTAAACAATCTCGCTCTTAATGAATATTGCTCAGATCTGTTAGACAAATGATGCTTTGTGAATTTGTACATTTTCTTTCTTTGGTTTGCTGGACAATGTATGCCAATTGATTTTGTTGTGTCGTAAGATACATTTTTTTAAAATCTTTTTGATTTAACATCAGTTTTTCTTTTTCACTAGCTGACAGGGACGCTGCCTTAAACTAGCTTTAAAGTTGTTAGCGAACTCCCCTCTCTGCGAGCTCAAAGGACAGTCCTTATTTATTACCCATCATCCCCGCAGACTCAAGCAGGGGCAAAAATCTCACCGCCATATAGCTCGTCATCTCTTAACCGTTTTCTGACCTAATTTGGAAAATGTATGTATGAAAATATATATTATATATTAATGTTGTAAAACATCTGTACTAAAAGTTGTGTTTGACAAAAAAAAATCATCAGGTACATTTTTTTGTTTGTACCTGTGAGATTGCCATGTTTTTTATTCTCCTATGAAACACTTTTCATCATTTTCGTTAATGTTTTTGATCAAATGTCATTAGATTGAACATTTTTGAAGGAGATGGTTTACAATCCAACAGGTGTTAATTGTTCCCAACAACTCACCTGCCTAAACATGGTTAAGTTGTCTTTTCAAGTGTAAATCTGGTAGTATTTGTGTTTCTTGCTTTTTTTCTTCTAATTTTGCACTGTGTAAATGCAATCTTGCTAGCACAAAAAATGGTTGCCAATAGTTGTTTGAACAGCTGTAAATGCTCTTTTCGTGCTCTGTTCCTCGCGCTTTCTCTGATTGTATCCTTCTTCATGGAAATGTTAGTTCTCTTTTTCAGTTCATTGTGATATATTTAGCTGCCTTTATATGCAAATAAAAATGCAAGATTTTTACCTAAAACAATCCTATTTTCTCTGTTCCATCCTAACAGGAATGCCATTGTTTGTCTAGAGTGATCAATTTCAAAATCGTCCTCAGAGCCCCTCAGATAATTCTCCTCTGTAGCACCACATCTTTTTATTCTGTTTTTCTGTATTTTTCTCACCACCAGTGATTTCATTCATTCAAAAATCAAATAAAACTTCATTTGTTTAATCTCTAAAAAACTAAGAAAAAAATTTTTTTTTTTTTAAAAGATCAGAAATACAGATTTATTTTAAGTGGGCAAAACATTGTTTTGATGTTTTTAAAAATGGTTCTAATTTCTGGAAAACTCATTGACTGAATATGAGAACTGGACTGAGTGGCCCCTCCCTCCTGGTATTCCAAACCGAAAGTAGCAGCCAAAACTCCCCTGGACTTGTATTGAGAAATAATCAGCTATTACTCATTCTATTTGTCAGAGTAGCCATTCTTGCTCTGATACCGTACTTTCCACACTACAGGGTTCCTGGATAATGAGGCGCACAGTCAATAAATGGTCTACAGTATTTTCAGAATTGGGTGCACTTAGCAAGACAAAGGAGTCAAAGTCCATCACTCAGTCACGTTTGTCTTATTTATGTATTTACAAAATGAGTAACTCCCAACTTTGCAACACGTAAAAAAATGGACTGATATCACTAAAACAAGCGGTACTGTGACTACTCTAACTGCCGTGTGAAACAGAAAAAACACAGTCCGACACGGCTACACATTAGCTGCATTAGCGTATTCACAATAACATTCAATATTGTTGACTCATAAAAAAAAACAACAGACTGACCTTTTTGACTGCACCATGTACCTCTCCAAATCACTTCGACATCAGTAAACTAAAACAAAATGTATTTTTATATGAGATGCTCTGGATTATAAGACACACTGTCGTTTTCATGGTATTTTTTCTGCAGTGGAAGTTGAGGAGGTTTGAATGTGCAGTCCAACCAAGTTCTCACCTACTGCTTCCAATTTCTGCAAAAAAAATAAATGAATACCTGGAGCTAGCAAATGTTGCAATTCCTCAAAACACCACTGGGAGTTGGTTTAAAAATAAACCCCTTTTCTACACTAAATAACCAAAAATATGGGCTCAGTCATCCAAATGATCAGAATAAGGCGTCCTAATCACTTGGCCTCAGACTTGCAGACTGTTTTCACAAACATTAGTGAAAGAACGGGCCGCTCTCAGGAGCTCAGTGAATTCCAGCGTGGAACTGTCATAGGACGCCATCTGTGCAACAGATCCAGTCGTAAAATTTCCTCACTCCTAAATATTCCACTGTCAGCTGTAACATAACAAAATGCCAGAGTTTGTGAACAATAGCAACTCAGCCATGAAGTGGTAGGACTCTACAGCAGTGGAGACACCTTCACTGGAGTAATGAATCAGGTTTTTCCATCTGGAAATCTGATGGATGAGTCTGGGTTTGGAGGTTGCCAGGAGAACGGTACATTTCGGGTTGCATTGTCCCGAGTGTGAAATTTGGTGGAGGAGGAATGATGGTGTGGGCTTGTTTTTCAGGACTTGGGCTTGGCCCCTCAGTTCCAGTGAAATGAGCTCTGAAGGCTTCAGGATACCAACACACTCACTGCCATCGTTACTGGGAACACCAGTCCAACTGCTCCTTAATGCAGATTTCTGATCAGCCAATCACACGGCAGCAACTCACTGCATGTAGACGTGGTTTAGAGGATCTGCTGCAGTTCAAAGCGAGCATCAGAATAAGGAAGAAAGGAGATTGAACTTGAAAGTGACTTTGAACGTGGCAGGGTTTTTGGTACCAGACAGACTGGTCTGAGTGTTTCAGAAACTGCTGATCTACTGGGATTTTCACCCACAACCATCTCTAGAGTTTACAGAGAATGGTCAGAAAAAGAGAAAATATCCAGTGAGCAGCAGTTCTGTGGGCAGAAATGCCTTGTTGAGGTCAGAGGTCAGAGGAAAATGACCAGACTGGTTCCAGCTGATAGAAAGGCAACAGTAACTCAAATAACCACTGGTTCCAACCGAGGTCTGCAGAAGAACATCTTAGAACACGCAACACATCCAACCGTGATGCAGATGGACTACAGCAGCAGAAGAACACACCGGGTACCACTCCTGTCAGCCAAGAACAGGAAACTGAGACTACGATTCACACAGGATCACCAAACCTGGATGATATGCAGATAAGTTTGTTTTTCTTTTTTTTTTTTCTAAATTGACGTCAGTATAGTTTACCAGCTTTGCATACTGATCATCTCTCCAGTGTTTTTAGAACATTAGCCACATCCCAAACTGTTCAGATCGTTGTGAAAGTGGATACCAGAAGAAATGATTTCAAGACATGTTTCTGCTCTGGTTTTCATTCCTTTTTACCTTTTTCCTGCACAGATTACACGCAGGCCAAAAATATAGCCAGTTGTGGGCGCCTCTGCTGACGTGTTCCCACCAACCCCCTTCTCTCATCCCCTCAACATCAAAGCAGTCTGACCAATTAACTATTCCCTAAAATGAGAGCAGCGCAGAATTGCCCCACATCCACCAGATCCCACTGCACATTACCATAATCCAGTCTAATCATTTTAACACAGGCTGTAGACGAGGATAAGAGCCCCGGCTGCTGTGCCCGTTCTGCCAGCGTGCATGTTGTGTTTCTGCGGTCGTCACTCCTTTGATGCAGGCTTTCATGTACCGTCAAATTTAGCCTGTTAATATATACAGACCAGCCTTCAAATTCTACAAGTTGTGATCTCAAAAAGAAAAAAAGCAAAATGCTTAAAGCGAATAAATCACACCTGCATCTTTTTTTCCTCTTCAGAGTAAAATCATTCTTCGGAAGTTTTACAATATTTAAAAAAACGCTGATGAAACCAAAGCACACATGTAGGGGATCTCCAAAGGAAGATTTAACATTATTATGGGATGGCCACTGAATTGAATATCTATGGCTTATATATATCTATATAAGCCATAGATATAATATCAGAGAACCTATAGCTTGGCAGCCATTTTGTGGCAAACTGTAAAATTAGCAATTTTCCTATTTCTACACAATATGGGACAAGAACATTTTTGTTTCTTCACCAAAATGTACACACATACTGCTATCCTAGGTATTCAACCTCAACCAAAGTTTTGTTGACCTTTGACCTTGGGGAGAGGCTGCCATCTTGAATAAAAAAATGCCTTTCATTGCAGCTACAAATTTTTACTTCTCCTACAATTTAGATCTATCACCTCATAATTCCTTGAGCATCACTGGGAAGCTGCTTGGGGAAAAAATGTTGGATGTAAAGTTTGTAGCTTTTGAACAGCATTAGTGTGGCGAGCTTGCAAAAGTGGCATTCTCCTATTTCTCGCACTTTTTTTTTTTTTTACTGGAACATTGTGAGTGAAAATGTAATACAAGAATTGTTGGCTTAAGCTGACCAAAACGATGTAACGTATGATATCAATATTATAGAAATGTGGGCATGGTTAACAAAAAACCTCAGTTGCTAAGGAAATCCAAAAATGTACGTTTGCCAATTCTTCTAAAAATTACATGTACATGTTTGTCACCCCCAGGCAACCAAAACATAAAATGGTTGCTATGAAGATTAAACAACAGAAAAGCCGCCATTTTGGAAAAAAAATGTTTTCTTTCTGAATTTGTCCCATGCAGCTCTGACCAGGTTGGCAGGGGTAGAGATAAAGGGTCTGAAGCAGCTGCCCAGCCAGTGAGGCCGGGTCAAAAGGTGGTAATGGGAGAGGGAGAGGGGTCAAGGGTGGGCATGAGTTCTGCTCGTCGGCAAAACAATGCCACTCGTGGCTTTAATTTTACCGTATTTATTTGGGTATGTGCATGAACAAGCTGTGTATCATCCAAACTTCTACAACCATCTCACGCTGCACTCGGTGTGAAAACATGTTCTCTTTTGGTTTCTCTGAAACACTTGTCTGAACCAGCCACAAGCACATCTTTGTCTACTCAAGAAACAGCCTTGGGGCTTCACAAATTCTAGTAAAAACACCAACAACCCAAGCGGCGTGCAGCCTGCTTATCAGCTGACTTCCTGTGGAAGAACCCATGTGACCCAGAACAACATGAGGCGGGTCCAGAAGAGGGGAAAATATCAGCACATGGCAAGGTTTGCAAAACAAAGAATATCTTCACAAAATGTCCATGTGGCAGCAAAGAGCAGAATGACCCTGAGGAGAAAGCAGAGAGAGGGAACCGGACCATCCGGTCCAGAATGGACAAATAGAAGAGAACACCAGAATCCCCCTTTTGTAGCAGCAGAGTTGCCTTGAAAGCCTGAACGGACAAACGTGCAGAGTGAGGCACTGCCAATCCTCTTAGAATATGTATGAAGACCCCACGCCCCCAGGAGTGCGCATCATGAGTTTGGGGAGTGGGGGCATCAGAGCAGAAGAAAAATCCTGGAAGTCTTCTTTTAACAAAACTCCCTCTGGAGAGCTCCTCCCAGCAGACAACCTGACGCTGCAGGTGACCTGGATGGGATGTAACCGGCTACAGCAAAGGGCTACAGAGAGAACTCTAATGAACCACGAAGACTGCAGAAAACTGCTGCTGCTGTTCACATGAAAGGCCCAGGTGCATGAGAACCACAGACTTCACAATAGAACTTCAATCCGGTAAAGCCAACTACATCAAAGAGTTGGTAGAAAAATTCTATTCTTCAGAACTAAGACTTTTTTAAAACTTTAATAAATTCCACAAAAAACTGCAATATCATGTATTTTATGAGACAGGCCTTTAGATATGATGATACTTGGGGGGATTTGGTGAGTTTTTGCTCACAACAGTGTTTAAGATGCAAAAAAATTGGCATAAGTGTTCAGGAAAAAAGCACTTTCTTTACCCACTGTCTCTAACATGATCTACACATTTTTAACATGTGTAACTGCATTATAAAGAATTATTACTCACACACTTTGCACTATTTCATTACAGTAACTTGTAATTTAAAGAAATGAATAATAATAGCTGAGCTATTGTCACAATAAGGTTGTGAAAGTTAACTAAACTTTTCCCACCAAAAGTGTTTTTGAGATTTCACAGAAGCAGCCATTTTGAAATGAGCAGGAAAAGCCCTTCTACTGCCCCTAGTGGAATGATGATGAACTACAGGGCAGAGAACATGGCCCAAGTTCTGTGCAACAGGTTTTCAAAGAAAGTTTTTTTCCTTCTCATGAGGTAGGGGTCTCAGAATGTGTGACTCAAGTGTGATACAAATGGTTTTTTACTGCTAAAGAGTTTGTTTAAACTGAAATATGAATACATTCTTGCAGAAGTGATGCATGAAAACTGGAGGATGAAGGATCTAAATATCAAACACAAAAGCAAAAACAAAAAACGTGTTCATCTAACCCAGGTGCTGTCGGTAGATGAGATACTCTGAACCTGCAGAACTGTTTCTTACAAAACTTTTTTTATTAGAGCCACACTTAGGTTTCATTTGAGCAGAGGACATTGTTCCAGAAGACAATTGTTAGTTTAATGAAGCGTTGGTGTCATTTAAGTAAAGAGGATCAGTTGTTTTTTTGCCTCTAAACGTTGGGGTTCCTGCACATTTATTCATTCATTCACCATCTACCTCTATGCATTGGATCAATAACTATTCCACCTGTGTTTTCCAACCAATTACCTGTTACTTTTCTCTTAATTTTACTGTCATTCGTCTCCACATTCCAGAAAGCAGCTGTCCTCTACCCTGTTCTCCACCTCTTCAGCTCTCTGGTTTAATCCTCTTTTGTAAACTTTGTTAGCTTAGGGGTTTCAATCTAGCGGTTGATGCAGCGGCTTTAAGAGAGTAGTGGATGCATTTTCCACATGTGATCGAACAACTTTACATGCTTGAAAAATAAGTTGGATGTGGTGGAGAGAATCCAGTAGTTTTTCAAAATAAAACTTCCGTTAGAATCAGATAATAAATATAACAGAAAAAATGGAGGTTGTGTTTTTTTTTCTTTGCAGCCTGGTACCAACTGCCCCTACACGGACCGGTTCCGGTCCCTGGCCCAGGTGTTGGGAACCACTGCTTTCGACTAGAGTTTGTGGGGTTTTTTTGTATTTCTGAATGAGAGCGCCTCTGTTAGCATTCATCTCCTCATATCTCAGTCAGGATGCTCTATGACACATTAATTATCCTCGACTGAGCAGCTGTTGGTGACTGTGGGTGTTTGTCAGGTTAACCTTCGTCTCCTGCTGATGGATACAAGTCAAGAAAGCTGCTGGACTCTGGGTGGTCGCATAAGCCTGAGTGTGTCTGTGCCAGCTCTCTGCATGCAGTAATTGTATGGAATTAATTGCCCACTGGTGATATAATTGTAATGTTGAGCTCATTTGGCCCGAGTGAGGCTGCTAAGGAATATTTTTGACATTTTTCCACGTGCTCATCATCTGTGTGAGGCCCCTCGTCATCTCTGCTCGCTAAACCAAAAGCTTTAATAAATGCATCACCCCGCTTTTGGCTCCACGCAGGTTAAGCTTCAAAAAAGTCACTTCAGTCCAGTGAAAGCATGTACTTAGCTGAAACTGTCTTGTGTTTTCCACAGGACTCAGCTCAAGCTGTAATTTTGAGGTCTAATGTTGTCGTGTAACTGAAGTACGTTTGAGGTTCCTGACCTGGAATGCATCAACAGCTGCTGTCCTGAGTTTGCCAGTCCTTGGGTTTTCCTCACCACAAGCACACAGATTGGAGCAGGAGTCATTTATTTTCATTTCTGCTTGATGGTTTTAGACATATGATATGAATGCTGATGTCACCTTTGATTTTCTGCTGCTGAATGGTAAAAACTATTGGTTTCCCATGGATTGATTTTACAAGGATGCAGATCACTAGCTGATCAAAATATGAAGAGAACCTGAGAGTTCGGGGTCTTGCAGCCCATTTGCAGCAGCTGCAGAACCACCAGCCTCTTCTAGCAATAGAGTTTCTTCTGGAGCTAGAAGCAAGCAAGCTTGCGTCTTCCCATTAGGAGGTTGCTATTTTTCTGTTGGTCATGACAGAGGTTTAAGTGCTTTAAGCATTCTCCTGTTTTCTGTGTTCAGCATCACTCTTTGGTTTTGAACACAGAAGTTTTGCTAAAGAAGAGTCTAGATCCTTGTAATGTGGGAGACAAACAGCAAGAAAATCCTGACTACCAATAATCTGTTACTAAAGATGGAACAGATCCTTCCAGGATGATGAGATAACAGCAAGAGTTTGGGATAAATATGTTCTTTCTAAAACAAGCTGGTGAAAGTGAAATCTAGTTAGATCTTGTTTGTATGCCAGCTGAGCCTTGTATCATGGGTACGTCCTTGTTTCTTTGCATTCTGCTGCTCTCTTTAAAAGCAACCATTTCCAACCTTTTTGATATTATGGGGCAACACTGGTCTGATGTGGAGGATCTGTTTCCAGTTCAAGTCTTAGACTTGGCTTTGTTTTTTCTGTCATGTCGTGACTGACACTAACCTCTGCATTTACCCTACAGGGGACCAGCACACTTCTTGACTTCCTAACCAGAGAGAGGTAGTTTGTCCTCTCTGGGTATGTGGAGTGCTCCTGCTCCAGGTGGAGGAGTTTAAGTATCCTGTGGTCTTAATCACAAGTGAGGGAAGTTTAGTGTTTTAAGTGTCTGAAAAGAGCTTCCTCCATAGGGCAGCTGGGCGTTCCCTGAGAGATGGAGTGCCTGGAGAGACACCTCTGTCATCTGGAGCCCTCTCCAGGGAGAGTAGAGCTGCTGCTCCTCCTCATCAAGAGAAGCTAATTGAGGTGGCTCAGGGATCTGGTCCGGATGCCTCCTTGACGCCCTTGGGGAGGTGTTCCAGGCATGTCCCACTGGGTGGAGGCCCCAAGGAAGATCCAGGACGCGCTGGAGAGACTACGCCTCTCGGCTGGCCTGGGAACATCTCTGATCCCCCAGAAGTTCATGGGGTGTGAATACTTTTGCAAGTCACTGTATGTGGTGTTGATTTATTTGTTGAGACCATGGTCATTTATATTTATGTCAAGATGCATGTTTAGTTATTTTTCTGATTTGTTCAGCCCATTAGTCCACTTGAGCAAGTGCTGAATCCCCTCCCATTAAAGGGCGATGGTAGATCCCAGGAAGTAAAAGGGTTTGAGGATTGTATGTAGAGAGAGACAGAGAGGGATGAGAGGTTTATGCCGTTTGCTGGCCTGTGTGAGTCCCAATAAATGTCAAGCTTTGAGAGCTCTAAAGATTGCTGCTTCCAAGTAATTTATTCAAGTCCATTCATTAAATAATTTCTTCTGTTACTTGACAACCTTCTGGGTTCTTCATCCTGACTGGAGGGTTCAGCGCAGACCAACTCCCACAGCATGAATGGACGGATGGATGAAGGGAGAGATGGATGGACCAGCACACCAAGGAACTCGATTGTACTCCTTTGTCTTTGCATGTCTTTGCTTACATTTCTATTAATGTCTTAGTATTTTGTTTTATTTCTTTCTTCAGCAAATCGCAACAAACAAAACAATCATAATTCTGTGTAAACTCCATTACTAGTTTGGCTCAGTTGAAAGCTGCTGTTGCCTCAAGCGGCCCTGGAGGATTTAAAAGCATATAAGCACAACCTGCATAAAAGCATATGTCTTCAGTCTGTATGTGCTGGAGAATCCCAGCCTTTTGCCCTCTGGGGGCAAGTCAGAATACATGTTGGGAAAAGTATGAATGCAGGTTTTTAGCCAGACTGATATTGGCACAGTGAGCCTCCGTCATGTGCAGCCCTCGCTCCTTCACAGCTTCAGAATCAGCACATCCTGCAGTCGGAAAGTATGTGAATATAGTTATATATATATATATATATATATATATACACACATATACTTTTTTTTGCAAAATCTCATAGGCAGCAGATCCTCAGTAAAAAAACATCTGAAACAGATCCATGAGCCGAGGTGACTTCAACAGGCGGGCAGACGTGGTGAACAGCCGCGCAGAGCAGAGGTTAATCCTTCATTAAGGTTTGATTAATGTCTTCAAGGTGATTAATTCAATTGAGTCTTTGTTTCTCTGTGTGTATTATTAGGAGTCTCTCTGCGAGGAGTCGTCTGCCATATGGTGAACTTTCCGGCTGAAAAGCTCCAGAGGCAGCTGACAGGCACTGGCAGTTCAAACTAGCTGCTGACCGGGCTGTTGTGGAGGCAAAAACTTGGTTCTGGGAGGATTTTGGTGAGGCCATGGAGAAGGACTGACTCTGCCTTCATTGGGAAAGTCTATTCCAGAGTACTGGAGAGTGGAGTTCAAACCTCAGATTGAGGAACAACAGTGCAGTTGTGAAAGATGAAGCTGTTCACACAGACCTCGCTCTTTATAGCTCTGTGTTTGCCAGGTTACTTTGTTTATACGTGTGCTTTGTGTTTCCAGTTCAAAGTTGCCAGAAGCTGGTGCTATTCTACTCATGGGGAGACTAATTGTGTAAGTCTTTTATTCAGCTTTTTGCTTGTTTCAGGACTTTTTAGAAACTCCTTTGGAGAGCCCAACAGATTCAGGATAGTCACCATATTTTCCACCAGGGATTAGCTGTTGGCTCTGCGCAACACCACCCTTCTCTAGCCAGAATCCCACGTAAATACGGAGGAAAAGGTTGCAGGGTCGGACGAAAGCCCCAGGAGAGGAAACGAAGGTATAAGCCGTTCACAACATCTGTCATTAGGGACAACGTTTATTCCCTCTCCAACAAAACTGACAAGATGATGGTCCTGCCCCGGCTACAACCGGAGTTCAGGGAGGGCGGCTGAATGGAATGACCCCGGACTCCGCTTTAAATTTTTGCATGTGGACAAAAGTGAGGCGGAGAGTGGAAGAAGGTTGGCGGGGGACTCGCTCGTGTGTGAGATGGAACAACTCTGCAGCTGCACATCGAGGTACTCGCCGTGAGCATGTGGCAAATTGATCTCCTGATTGAATTTTCCCACATGTGGTATTTACCGTGTAGATCCCTCCCTCGGCCGATGCAGCAGCTGCATGTGACCAGGATGCAGGCGCGGCACCCACAGTCCCTCCTGCTCATAAGCTCATTCCGGTCCCCAAGATCACACACGCAAAGGAACCAAACCCCTACAGACCCGTCGCCTTGACCTCCCAGCCCCATGATGACTATTGAGAGGCTTATCCTTCTGCACTGTGGTGAGCACCACGACTGTTTTGGTGCAGTTGGCCAAACATCAGGGTAGATGCTCCTTTCATCTACCCGCTGCACCAGATACTGACTCACAGAGAGACCACTGGAACCGCTGTGAGAGTCATGCCGTTCAACACCATCCGGCCAGGACTACCATGAGGGAAGCTGGAAGGCTCAGGAGTGGATGGTCCACGGAGTACCTCACTGCGTCTGCACAACTGTGTCTGAGATGGTAGTTTGCAGCAGAACTCTGTTCTACACTGTGGCCTTCACGTACATCACCACCACCAGCTGTCCTCTCCAAAGTAAACTGATGACTCAGCCATTGTGGGCTGTGTGTCTGCAGATGATGTGGAGTACTGGTCAACCTTCAGGAACTTTGGGAGCTGGTGTGAGAGCGATGTCATTTGATGAAACCAAATGATGTATTTTGTAATTGCCCTGTTCTCAACCTGCTGCTCAGTCTGCTGGGATTTTTCTACCCCAGCTTAGAGGTTGTCATTGTGTTGGATTGTTGTATTTGTTCTTCATTTCAGTCTTTTTCTGTGATTTGGCCTGCTGAAGATTTCTTTTCCTCTTGTCATTGGAATTGTTTTTGAGGAGTGTTGGATCTTTGGATTTGTTGGACTGCTCACACCAGGACGGAGTGGAAAGGATCTAGTCGTGTGGAACTATTTCTTTAGAGGATATTGTTCCACTTTGGATTTCTGTTGTGGACAAACCTCAAAGCCTACATGGATCTTGTGCAGTAAGCCTTGACTCTGTCTTTTTTCTCTGTTTTCCTCTTTTGTGTTTTAGACTTCCTCAACTTGGGCGACAGCTCTTTCACAGACGGTGGATTTCCTCGTTTTTTAATTCAAGAGTGTGTAACTCTTCCTCCTGCGTTCAGGCTGTTATGGGTTGCGTTGGTCATGACCTGTCAAGTGTGTACTTGCACTAAATCTTCCTCTCTTTTTACTCCTTCATCCTCTGGCTATCATCAAAAGACCCTGGCCCCACACCTCTTTGTAACGGTAACACTGTGGTCTTCACCGTTGTTTGCCGTTTCTCAAAAAAAGGTGCAACTTATCCCTTTGCCTGAGCTCCCCTCATCTAAGGAGACAACATAGGTGCTGTTTTGGAAGGTTTTTCAGCTCTATGGTGTACCCAGAGATGTTTTCTGGAGCAGAGTCTAAGCATCCTCTGTTCCTGGAATCCATCTTTGTGGTCTTGCATGGTGGTGTGGCCTGAGAATGCACAGAGCACCTTGCCTTCTTCTGCCACAGGAGTGTCCCATTTGGAGGTGGCGTATGGTTATTTGCCTCCTGGAAGGAGGAGGCTTGAAGGAGGGCCTGTCTGATTCTCCTTTGTACTGTGGGCTACAAGGTCCAGACTGATCAGCAAAGACGTGCGATCCCTTGTTATCAGGTGGGACAGAAGGTTTGGTCGGCCACCTCCGAACTCCCACTCCAGGTGACAAACAGAAAGGTGGCTCCTCCATTTGTTGGAGCTTTTCTTGTGTCTAAGGTTGCAACCCCAGTGGCTGTTGGTCTAAAGTTGCCCAGAGCTCTTCGTGTCCACTTCACAATTCATATCAGGTGAGCGGCCCAGGTGGAGCTCACGCCACAGCTGCAGCGCTTGGAGACAGAGGCAAGTCCTTCTGCGCTGAATGTTAACTGCAGCCACTCAACAGGAGACATCACGTCTGCCTCCAGCCTTCCACCTTTTTTTCCCATCACAGTTACAGAGGCTTCATTCAGGATTATTCACCCCCTCCCTTTATCACAGCTCACAGAGAGCTTTCAGCACATTTTATTCATACACAAAACAGATTTGTATTTGTTTGGAGTTCCACTAGAAAAATAATATTTGATCCAGCAAATCAGAGAAAACCACAAAAAAGTGCTGTTGAATACATTTTAAAGTTGCTTTAACTAGTGATCAATGAAATGTTGAGCTTTGTTTGTCAGTCTTGATGTAACCCCAGATTTATCTTTAAATGATGGATCAGGTATGATGCTGGTTTAAAAGAAAAGTTGTTTTTTGACCTTCAGAAGTTGAAACTGCCTCCATGGCCTCATTAACACAAAAGCAAAAATCTACGAGCCTCTGAGTTTCAGGGGTTTAAGAGCATCCAACATGCGTCCTCACTCCATTTTTAAAGAACCTCTCAAAACCTGTTTTTCCTCTTTTGAATGAGATTTGCCAGTGTGATTGACTGCTTTTGCTTTTATCTTGTGTTTTTATAGCATTTATACTTTTTACCTTTCATTAATTTAACCTCTCAGTTTTTTATGTTCTTGAGCTTTGATTGTTTGGCGTTTTGTTTGACTGCAGTCATTCTAAGGCGCCTCATAAATGAATAAACTCAAACTCATTGAACCGATGATGTTTAATATTGAAAAATGCACCAAATTCAGTGACTTTTGTTACAAGAGCAGGAGGGAGTGGAATTAATATAAGAATAAATACAACAAGAACTCTAATAAAAGATCTTTTAATTCACATTGCTTTGTACCAAATAACATGAACATATATTTTTAAAAACTGTTAGCTGATAAAAGAGACTAATAATGAATACAAAAAGTTAAAATAAAAAAAACAATATATGTATGTCAGTCAGTCCTGAAGTCGGGACACTTGTAACTCCTCTCATTTGGCTTCCCACTCTAGATTGATGAGATCAGCATTCCTGGTGACTCAATATTTTCCAAACTGGTTCAAGATGTGCCGTTGCAGAAGCTTACTATTAGCCAAATGAATGGCTGTACCACTGTCAGTGTCACTGTGTTATGACTGCATGGTCTTGCACAGACCATAATTTCCAATTATAGGCCACAGTGTGTCAACTCTTTCTGGAAGGAATTCTGCAGGCTACTTTGTACCAAGGCCAGTCTGAGCTCTGGCTTCCACCGTCCAATCAATGACCAGGAAGAGCCCTTCAACCAAGGTTTGGAGATATTTTACTTCACTCTACTTCATGTGTGCCAAGAACCCCTGTACCCGGTCTTCTTAGCCTCCCAGGACAGAACTTTACATCACCACCAATACACATATAAGAATGAGCACTGTGGTATGTTCTAAAACAGAATTTTACTTACAAACTAAAACTTCTTCATGACAATTTCTCCAAATTTAACTTTTCCTTTCTCCTCAGACAGCTCTGTTTTCAGCCATCTCCTCCCTCCACCTTCTTCTGTGTCTCAGCTCCAAAGCCTTGAGTTCAGGGTCAACTCATTTAATTAGTCATTATTCTATTTTTCCTCCGATGGCAAACCGTGTAGGTGCCCGACCTCCTCTAATTGAGCGCTCTTTTGTGTAATGACTGTCTTTGTGAGTGCGGGGGAGAGAACAAGAGCTTCCCTCTCTGTCCTCTGGAACGAAGGTGAGCAAAGCTGTGATGTTCAAAACAAGCTGTTGTTCTTACAAGCAGCGAACTTGGCACGCTTTGCATTTCAGCGTCTGCCATATTTGCTTCCCTTGTTTATGTGACGAGCTGGAAAACAGGATGTATTTCTGTGTTCGTCTACAACTTTTCTGCATGTGAAGAGAAGGTCGAGCCGGCTTTGTTCTTTGACTAATTAAATCTCAAGTAATTACTGTGGTGATGAGGATGTCAGGAAAAACAGATGAAGAGGGATTCAGGAGCAACGTTAGTCCAAATCGATCCAGGCAACATTTGTCACACATTTGATGACATTTGCTAACGGGTAGAAAACTGTTATGACCATAATTAAGGCTGATTTGATCAACTTTCTTCTATTTTTCTCACCTTTTAAAACAGGCAACAGAAGGAGCAGAAACTCAAATGTAATGGGAGCAGTCACCATTGTTCTTGTTGCTATGCAACTCTATAATTAGGCCTAGATGGCTTACCTAAAGAAACAAAGGGGAATGGGTTGTTAAAAATACAAATGGATAACAGAGAAAAGAAGTAGCTGGTGTTAATGCATAGATTGATTAGCTGTGCTCAGGTTATCATCAGATTTTAACTGAATTTCTGTCATGTTTGACCTTTGCTTTATACTGAAAGTCTGGCTGTTTTTAAGTACTCCTTTCTCCGTAGGATTTTGGTAGAACGGTCTCAGAAAACACGCCAGGGCTCTGCTGCAGAAGAACCAAGTAAACAACAAAAGAAATTACGGTAAGTACTACTAAATCCAATCATGTGGAGTTTTCATGAACACTGAAGAGGGACAAAGCCAGAGGAAGATGTCGGGAAAAAATGTGTTTGCATGCTGGGGGGGGACTGGTGTACATTTTTTTAGATGATTGAAAATGTTAACAGATACTCCAGGACATTTAATCACTAAGATCAGCTAGGTGTGGAAAAGCTTGAACCTGAGACAGCTTCAGGATGGATTTCCTGATCAACAGAAGAACTGCAGCCAGGGGGCTTTTAAAGACTTAAAGTCTTTAGTTCAGAGGGTTTTCTAAGATGTTCAGTCCACAAATAGGAAATACTCATAATTTGTTAACTGTCAGCTATTCAGCTGATGGTGGTAAATATCTAGGCCAGGGTTAGTTTGAGCCCCTGACCATTCTTGCTCTGATACATGTTTTTCACATCTTCTTGACAATCCTCTTTTTTTTCACGATACTTTTGCTGTATCTTTTGCAATATTATTCACATACTGACCGATCAGACGCCTCAGTAAAAGTAGGTGACCTAGCAGTGAGCATTCGAAGCGTTTGACAGATTCTCCTGAGCACGTGTTGAGTGGAAGGGGCGTGGCCTTTTAACATGCTCACTACTGCTTAGATAGACTGGTTGCTCTAGAAATGTAGGCTGTGACCAACACGGACCAGTTACTGCTTACTTTGAACACATGGTTCCAACACGGTTGGCGCCAGTGTTCGGCAGCGAAGCCACCATCAGTGTGTGAATGGGACTGTGACTTTAAAGCGCTTTGGACCTTCACGGAAGGTAGAAAAGTGTTGCACAAATATACTCCATTTACCATTCACCATGGCAATGGACATGAGGAAAAACAGATCTGAAATGCAGCAGAGTCTGAACACCCCCTGACCAACCTCCATTCAAAACACACACGCACACACACACACACAACTGCTCTGACCGGTCCCACTGCATATTCACATGATCACAAAAGCCACTCGGGTAAATTACTTTCTTCCACATTCATACAGTTTTTACCACTTACCTGGAGTCCACCGTTTTCCACAATGATTTTAAATTCCCAAATGATTTCCTAATAAAGGAGAGAGTTTATGATGAGACATTATCCAAATCCAAAATGACAGCTAGAATTCTGAACAGAAATGATTACATTTCACCAACTTTACATTCTTCTTGGCCGCTTGCTAGCATCCCATTTGAATTCATATTTTTAAAATGCTCCAGCTCCATCGTATCTCAAAGGTCTTTTCGTTTTCCATATCAAGTCATTAGTTTTCGTTTGCAGCTGTGATACATTTTTCTGCTGCAGAGCAGAGCTCATTGAGTTCATCAGGCGTCTGAGGTTCAAATCCCAGCCCTAATATTTATCACACCCTTCAGTGAGACACTTAACCCCACAAACTTAATCTAGCTGTGGTGCAGTGGAGGAGCGGCCAACCGCTGCCTCGCCAGCCCATGTGTTGAAGTGTCAAGACACTGAACCACACATCAGCAGTGTGAATGTGTGTGCATGGGTGAATGGGACTGTGACTGTAAAGCCCTTTGGGTCTTAATTAAGGTAGAAAAGTGCTATATAAAAATACACCATTTATCATTTTCCATTCTGCCCTAAATATAATCATGAAAAATCCCAGCAAGTCACCTTACCTGAAAGCATCTGCTAAATTACTGCAATGTTCTGCATGTTCCAAAGTAGAATGGTTGGTGCTACATGCTTCATGTCTTCAAAGACATCCTTTTTGATCAATTTTAAAGCTGAAGTTGCTCCTGAGCTGTCTCTATTTGTTTTATTTATGTATTAGGCAGCAAAAGATTTTGAAAAATCTGGCCTGACCTAGTTTAAACCGTTTTTTAGCAAGTCTCTGCTATGAGGACACAAAACTCAGATATGACATGATATCACACACTGTATAACACGACAAAACAGAGAGAAATAAAATAAAAACCATGCAATCATGACAGTACAAAACAATTGTATGGTATGTATGGTATACACTGTACAGTGGGGACTGAAAGTTTTGGCACCCCGGGAAAAATATTATATTATTGTGATGGAAAGATTGAAAAATCTCTTAAAGGCATCAGTTTACAGAAGAGACATTATTTAAATATGTCAAAAAAGGCTTTATTTTTATTTATAAGCTGAGACCTGACAGTGTCATGGATTGTTCACAATCATGGTTTTCAAAGACCAGGTGATTTCAATCTCAAAGATTGTAAATTATCTGAGTCATCTGACCTTACCACAACAATCAGCATCATGGGTTCTTCAAGCAGTTGTCCAGAACAATGAAACTGAAAATAGTTGATGCTCACAAAGCAGGAGAAGCTTTAAGAAGATAGCAAAGTGTTTTCAGATGCCAATATCCTCTGTTCAGATTGTCATTTAGATATGGCAGTCAACAGGAACAGTGGAAGCTAAAGAAAGATCTGGGAAATGGAAATAAAGCCTCATTTTTTTGACATATTAAAAGAATGTCTCATCTGTAAACTGATGCCTTTAAGAGATTTTTCAATCTTTCTTTGGGTTCTTTATACACACTGATATCACATATTACCTGGGGTGCCCAAACTTTAGATCTTCACTGTATGTTATCACATACACTTGCCAGTCATTTGATTAGGAACACCAGTCCAACTGCTCCTTAATCCAGATTTCTGGTCAGCCAATCACACGGCAGCAGCTCAATGCGTTTAGCATGTAGACGTGGTTTAGAGGATCTGCTGCAGTTCAAAGCGAGCATCAGAATAAGGAAGAAAGGAGATTGAACTTGAAAGTGACTTTGAACGTGGCAGGGTTTTTGGTACCAGACAGACTGGTCTGAGTGTTTCAGAAACTGCTGATCTACTGGGATTTTCACCCACAACCATCTCTAGAGTTTACAGAGAATGGTCAGAAAAAGAAAAAAAAATATCCAGTGAGCAGCAGTTCTGTGGGCAGAAATGCCTTGTTGAGGTCAGAGGTCAGAGGAAAATGACCAGACTGGTTCCAGCTGATAGAAAGGCAACAGTAACTCAAATAACCACTGGTTCCAACCGAGGTCTGCAGAAGAACATCTTAGAACACGCAACACATCCAACCGTGATGCAGGTTGGACTCCATGTCATGAAGCTGGAATCATCTCAGACTGGTTTCTAGAACATGATAATGAGTTCACTGGACTCACATGACCTCCACAGTCACCTGATCTCAGCCTAATAGATCACCTTTGGGATGTGGTGGAACGGGAGATCAGCATCATGGATGTGCAGACGACAAATCTGCAGCAACTGTGTGATGCTGTCATGTCAATATGGACCAAACTGTCTGAAGAAGGTTTCCAGAAGCTTGTAGAATCTATGCCACCAATGATTAAGGCGGTTCTGAAGGCAAAAGGGGTTCCAACCCGGTACAAGCAAGGTTGTAACTAATAAAGTAGCTGGTGAGTGTACTTCGAGTGTTGGAGGTAGTTTTAGCATGCATTAAGTCTTTTACCTCATCTTCCTCACTCTGCCCTTTTCACCGTCAGCCCTCTTTGTTTTCCATACAGGTACAGGCCTTTATTGTCTCACTTTTTTGTCGAACAGCAAGAGTTTCTGTGTTTTTGTGTTTGTCTTTTCTGTCCTCTCTGACACTGTCCTCTAAGGGCGAGCTTTATAGATAGCCGCTCTTCTAGTTCTGCTGTTCATCAACAAGGATCATCACAGTATTGAGGATTTCTGGTCTCCTGCACTTGAGTCCTTCACCGCCAGTTTTGAGTCTTCTCCTCGTCAATCCTCATTTCAGTTAATTCAGTGTCTGGTTTTTCTGATCATTGACTTTGTCACCTTTTTTGCTCTCCTTTCATTCACAGTTTATTAGTTTATTTATGAAATGCTTAAGTTTCCATCTTTGGTCTGGTCTTCTACAGTTTGGGTCCGTCAGCACAGGTTCTAAGCACTGCATATCATTGTTAGTCTTTTGCTTCCTCTGCTTTAAGCCACAATAGCATTTAATGTCTGGTTTGGGAGTCTTGACTGGGATTCAGGCATGTTTTCTTTAGACAGGCAGCTACCTCAGATGCAGTGCAGGTTCTTTATAAGTGTGGTTAGGAATGTGAGACACAAACACACTCAAACAAACCTGTGATCGGATGGTGCTCCTTGTTACCTGCAGCGCTCCTCTCCAAGGGCACAAAGGTCTGATTTGAAAGCCCTCATTGAAAGCAAAAACTCTTAGATGATGAAAGAATTGCAATGAGGAGAAGCTACAGTTTGGTCTCCATAAACAGAAAAGAGGAATTGTCTCCTCAGGGAACAGTAGAATAAAAAATGTGAGTTGCTCCTCATGTCGCCTGCGACTGGTTAATCACTTCAGTGCTTCCTTCCTAAGTGAAATGATCTGCAAACAGAAATGTGCACACAGACACAACAGCTCCTCTCCCTGAACTTGACATGTATTTTTATTAAAGTAAGCAGCTGTTCGATAGTGCTAAGGAGTACAGGGGATTGACTCTGGCATAATTATACAAAGCTCTGCATGAATTTGGCCCAAATGGAGTCTAAACACTTAACCCGGTCTAAATGCAGAAGGGCAGTTCAATATTTTTTTCTTTCCCTTACTTGAATAGCAGCCAGCTTTCTCCCAAACAGGACAGACGCATTCAGTGTAGTTCCTTTGAAATAATCACAGGAGCGTTGAACTTCCGAACCTTCAGAGGGAGGACCCTCACAGAGGAGATGCGTGTTTGACAGCCCTGTAGATGGACAAATTGACTGTATTTCCCAGGTTTCAAGTGCAGAAGGAACATGCCCAACAGGCTGCACAAGTGTTTCCCTGCACGTTTTGAAATGAGGATAAATAATACATTACTAATTTTAAAATGTTGACATTGAGTCATAGCAACTGCCCTTCTTCTTCTTTGAAACGTGTCGCCGCTTGTCCAAGTAGCTTCATCAGTCTAATTAATATGCTGTTTTTCTGTGGCTGAAGATGGCATAAAATAAGGTTAAGCACTGACTGCAGATGGATTAACTCCAGAGGAAAAAGCCAACAACTCTGGTTTTGTTCAAGCAGAGAGGTTTGACTTAGGAGACCCAGAATGCACAGGGAGGCTTTTTGACATCTTCTCTTAGCAACTCCAGCATTACAACAACAGATGTCTCTGCACATTCTGATGCAACCCCACAAGCTCGGTCAGACCCTGCAGAGACATGGATGTGATTTTGTTTTCTGTTCCTTTCCATTGTGCTGCTGGACTCACTCCTTTGGTCTTTTTTTAATTAAAACCAGTAGGATTTGGTGAAAAAAAGGCAATAGGAAGTTCATCTGAAGGGTTTTGGCATCACAAAGGCGTTTCACATCTTCCTGAAGTGCATTTCCATGGTAACTGATGGTCCAAAACCTCCTTCATTACAAGCTGCATGTCAAAATGCAGCCTAGAAATCAATCAGTTCTCAAAGTGAATCAAAGGAGATCACACTCTCTGTGTGTTTGTGTCTTTCCATTTTATTTTTTAAATTTGACACAAAGTAAAGTTGCTGCTTTGCAGTGATCATTAGCAGAAAGGATGAGCCTCTTTGGACATACATTTGAAAAATGATACATTCCTCTTTTCTTCACTGAGCTAAATGGTTAAATCTATACAGAAAAAACAACTAATAACAAAACCAAGAAACACAACTGAATGTCATCCTATAAGAGAGCAAAACAAGTGACCATCATCCTCCTCTGAAGAACTCAGCACTGAAAGAATGGGTATAAATGTATCTGCGTGAAGAACTACATGTTACCTGGATGTGTTTTCTGTGTGTGCTGGAGAGGATCTTCTGAAGCACAATCAACGAACTGGTGAAGTGCTTTAAGACAAATTCTTGAAATGTTGAAAGTGTTTGGGTCACTAGAAGATTAAAATGTTGAACCATCAGAAATTGATTACTTTTCTTTACACAAAGGTCGTAGCAAACACATATTCTGGCAGGAACTGAAGGTATAGGATGCAGGAGACTTGGCTTGGTGAAACTTAAACAAACCAAGAACACAACTGAAAAACATGACCCAAACCAAGAACACGACTGAACCAAACCAAGAACACGACTGAAAAACATGACCCAAACCAACATGACCCAAACCAACTGAACCAAACCAAGAACACAACTGAAACAAACCAACAACACGACTGACCCAAACCAACATGACCCAAACCAACATGACCCAAACCAAGAATACAACTGAACCAAACCAAGAACACAACTGAACCAAACCAACATGACCCAAACCAACATGACCCAAACCAAGAACACAACTGAACCAAACCAAGAACACGACTGAACCAAACCAAGAACACGACTGAAAAAGCAAACTAAAGTGCAAAATCTTCACATGTATAACATTTTGGGATAAGCAGGAGAGACACAGACATGTCAGTCATGTCATTTTTCATTTTTTTACACGCCCTCATTCCTAAGTGATGCATTTCACTGTTTGAACAGCTGCTTGTAAAGACAGTTTTTTTTAGTTTGACTTCACCACATTGGAAAGTTATGTATTCTTTAATATCAGTGTTACATTAAAATGATAACTATGAAAATGTGTCATTTTTACTCTTATTTACCATATCTTTCCAGGATGACTGACGTGTGCTGGGGAAAGAAAAAAACAGATCTATATTCCCAGAACCACAGACTTCATTTTTTTATTTTATTTTTTTTACCCCATTTTCTGTAAGCTTCTTGAGTTAGATAATTTTTTTAAAGACCCACTCGAATAAAAATCATGTTTTTGGTGTTTTTAACTTGTTGTCATGACATTTTCTTGTGGAAAATTGAGCTTAAATTTGCATTTCTGAGAATGTCTTTATTCAAATCATTGTGCATCAGGAGCAGATGAAACCATGTCCTTTGGAAAAGCTTGTAGCAGTGACCTTGAAGCTCATATCGGCAGAGCTTCACTCCATTCTGATGCATCCACTTTTAGACGACGAGATCCATGAATGTTTTTGTTTTTCTCGTCTGATCTGGCATCTGGATCAAAACTGTACCGCTGGATAGCTCCAGCATTGCTCGGCATTTTAGTTGCACTGCTTATGGTAGGCTGAGGGTGTGAGGGGCTGTAAGCTAGCAGGGGGGTAAACAGATGGATGATGGGAAATGGAGATAGACATACTCCCCGCCAGCAGTCCCGCCAACAATTCTGAATTTGGAACGATCTTCTGCCGCTCTGCAGAAACTATGTCCTGAAAAACAACGCAGGTTTTGGATTTAACTAAGCATAACATTAAAAGACCGCTGGAAATGCTTTGAAAATAGATCAATAGATGATCTGACTGGGACTTGAAAGTGTCCACGCCACACATCAAAAACATACATTTACAACTCAATGATTGGCTGTTTCACTGCAGCTCAAATAAATCTGCTGCATTCTCGTTGGTAGAATTAGAAGGAGACTTTGCTTCTCAAACAGATGACTGTTGATGGATGTATGTGTATTCTTTCCTTCATCAAATTAACGTGGTGATGATAAATGGTTAAACCCTCTGCCATGACTTTCAGCTCTGATGAGGACTTCATGAAAACTTAAACCCCTTCATCAGACAAACTTTGCTTCTTTTTATTTTGATAATGAACGATTAACGAATGGAGAGATCCAGCTCACAGGATCTTTGGCAGCACAAAAGCCACAATTCTGTGCCGTTACTGTCTTTGGGACACCGGAGCAGGCACATTGGCTGCTCCTTTGTCTGCCCCATTGACATGTAAATGTCCTCCTGCTATAAGGCATCAGCAGAGAGCAGAGAGAGGAGGAAAAAAATGACTCAATTGAAATGTCAATAGTAATTTTTGGCATGCAGGGGACATCTAAGAGTCAAGGGCTGCCTCCCGGGAGAAATGTAAAAATGGAGGAGAGTGATGGGAGGAGATAGAATGCTGAAGGAGGGTGGTGTGTGTGCAGCGGATGGAGATTGTAAAAAGGATGGAAGATGTAATAGAGGGGGCAGACAAAGTGGAAGTGAGAGTGATGGAGTGTGTGTGTGTGGGGGGGGGGGCAACAGTAGGCAGAGGGGGGGCGGTCGGGGGGGAGGGGCATCCGGGAGGAGGGGGGGGGGGGGGGGGGGGGGGGGGGGTGAGGAAGGACAACGGAGTCCAGGCGCTCCTTTGGGAATCTTCCGCCGTCCTCCCCTTCCACTGATGGACAGGCTGAAATACCACAGGAGCCACCTCCCGTAATGACTTGATGAATGAGCTTCCCCAGCAAAAATCCCCTGCTGCCCCCACCACCCCCTCGAAGCCAGCCTTTCTCCATGCTCTGACACACCAGGAAATGAGCAGCCTCTTGATTATAAAAGCGCTTATATTGATGCTCTGCACCTGTGCGCCTACTATCTCAAGTAAAGCCCCAGACTTGTAGTTTATGACTAATCTATATTGTTTTGCAATAATGTTATTGGCAGGGAAAGTCAGTGTAACTGAGTGGTGCTTGCTCTTGTCTGATTTGATCTCTCTAACAGTTCTGCAGCAACAACAAAGCGTTCTTTGCTGAGCAAAGTCATTAATTCTGGATTTTCCAATCAATATCTCCAGGTCTGTCTTGTTTTCCAAATCAATGATGACGCTTTTATTTTATCTGTCCTCTGTGTCCCCTGAAGTACATTTCCACTCACACATCAGGGAAAAAGAGGAATACAAAATTCTTGATCTGGTGAAACGTGTTCCAGAAATCCACAAGAGGCTCCCACCTGAACGATTCTGCCCGCAGAAATCACAATTCAGCATCGTGGCAGTTAGGAATGAGGAAACCATGTGACTTAGGGAGTATTCCGACTGGAAAAGTCCATTGGTCCAGATCAAGTCTGCTTCATTTCCAGATCCAGTCCTGAATCTTGCCTTTGGTCTGTATTCAGTCTGACTTCACTTGGACATCTCTGTTTAGAACCAGCGCTTGTAACCAAAACCATGTGACTAAAGATCTCTTCGGTCATTGGCCAGGAGTTACAAGGGCGGGGCAAAGCCACGAGAGAAATAATAGTGGAAGTCCCACGCTTCTCAATGCTTGTCGGGATGTTTCACTGATTCAAACTTTATATTTTGATGAACAATTCTGAACATCTGCATTATTGTCAGGTACAACAGTTTTACTGCTACTTTGGTATGGCGGAGACATGCCGTAAGGCAGTTACTGAGGAGACGACAGCTAAGAAGGTACTATGATCACTGTTTATGACATAAATTGTCAGAAAAACAGTGAGAAGCAACATGTATCACATTAAAAGTTGTTTTAGTGAGTCTGCAGTCATCCCACCACATTTCAATGAGTTTCTGGGTCTCACCGTTGCTCCACAATTGTCCTTGGCTTTTCTACTTGGTTATATCCCATAATTCCCGGCTACGGTGGCTGATGGGCCTGTTCAGTCTGAAGAAATTCAGAGCCCAATTGAAAATGAGCTGAGACCACCTCCAAAGATGGGTCAGAGTGGTTCTTAGTCCCAGACCAGGGTCCACTTGGGAGTTTTCAGACTGAAAGTTTGTCTTTCACTTAAAATTAAATTAAAAATATTTATGTTTGTAGTGATAATGTGAGAAAATGTAGAGAAGTTTAAGGGGTATGAATACTTCTGCAAGTCGCTGTATGTTGGATCTGAGTTTACAGCTCTACAACTCTAAGCTGGTCTGACATTGAGACCTCTGAGGTGTTAACTCAGGTTGGCAGATGTCAGTGGACCCAGTTGAGTACATTTTTTTATCCATCCATCTTCTAAGCCTTTTAGGGCCACGTTCTTGCTGGAGTCCATCCCAGCTATTGTAATGGAGCCGATTATTCAAATAATTGTACATTTTATGGTACAAGCACCAAATTTGGCATGGATGTACTTAGAATCCCCTCATTCAGAAAAGCATGTTAGCTAAGAAAGAAAATCCAAGAATATATGTATGTATATATATATATAAACATATATATGTATATATAAACATATATATGTGTATATATATATGTTTATATATATATATGCATACATATATATATTTATACAGTGCATCCGGAAAGTATTCTCAGCGCCTCACTTCTTCCACATTTTATTTTATTTTATTTTTTTTTACTTGTCCTGTCCAACAGCTGAGCAAACAGATATGAGC
>BSAI01000104.1:378866-435812 GCA_036245035.1 Adrianichthys oophorus
CTGTGTCGATGGCACTCATGTCACCCAGCACACAAAGTGAAGGTGAGGCTGTGATTGAAACCTTAAGCCAGACTGATAAATCAGCACATACCTGTTGCCAGAGAGCCTGGACAGGTGTACAGAACCACAGAGCATGCATGTAATTGTCAGGTAAATTACTATCACAATGCTCACAAATGTCTGAGTTTTTGAGACCCATCTTGAACATCCTCTGTCCAGTATAGTAAATTCTGTGAAGAGTTTTGAATTGTATTAGTTGTAGGTTTGGACTTTTGGTTAATTTAAATGTATTTAGACAAATTTCTGACCAGAAGCTTGTGTCTGTACTTCTGCCTAAGTCTGCATCCCATTTTGTTGTTGGGATTGAGACTTCGTTATCTAAGTTGCATAAGAGTTTGTATATTTTGGAGAGAGTTTTATTCAATGAAAAATTAATCATAGAGGTAACTAGTTCTGGTAATTTTAAGTCATTGTCACTGGATTTAAATGTTTTAGTAATTACAGATTTAAGTTGCTGATATTCCAAGAATTTATTTATTCCATGGTTTTCTTGTAGTTCTTGGTGTGTAATGAATCTTCCGTCTGTAATTAAGTGCTCGAGTAGTCTTACGCCCCCTGCTTGCCAAGCAGGGAAGTGCAACATTTTTCTATTTATCAGGATGTCTGGATTGTTCCACATTTTATTATGTTTCAGCCTTATTTCAAAATGGATTAAATCTGTTTTCTTCCTGAAAAACACCCATAATGACAATGTTGAAAAAGTTGTTTTGAAATTGTTGCAAATTTGTTAAAAATAAAGAACCTAGAAAATGCAGAGAGGCAATGTGTCCACCTTTTTCTAATATACAGTATATATTGCATTTTAAACTGAATGCAAAAGCTGGAAGTCATGTGATTCCCCAGGTAGCGTTGTTTACTCACTGTGTTTTTTTTCCTAAAAAAATGCAGCAATGTGTTGTTTATTTTGTGGAACATTCCAGTTCCTACATTAGCAAAGCTAAATTCCATAACTGCTAAGCATCTTTAGGAAAAGAAGACAGGTGCCAGGAACGGGTTTAGTAAAGGATCCAGCTGCAGGAGACCAGGTTTGGTGGCAGAAAATTGAACATTTAATAAATGACCTAAACAGAACCAAAAACCATGAACTAAGGGAGCAAACAAAAACAGGTTACCCAAAAACCAGACACTTACATGCAGAGGACACTTAACAGAAATGAAAGCAGCTGCTGATGATTATGAACGGGAACCTGCAGTGATTGGAGGATAACTCAAAACAATGAAAAAAAATCCTCACTAAAACAGCAAACTGAAGTGCATTATCCTCACAACAGGAGGGGGTTTTGACATGCTTCTCTAACATTAAACTGACCATTGACTGTCATGTTGACTGGAGTTTCTGATGATCTTGTCAAATTTCAAATCTGATTACTCACAGTCGTCTATTTTTATGGAAACAGGTTCCATGTCTGGTCTGCATGTAATTTGAAAACCAAAAACTTCAGTGGGAAGCGGGAACTTGTTTTACTTCATTGAAAGTTTTTCTCTTAAAGATTTAGTATAAGGAGGTGTCTTTCTGTTGTTTGCATCAGTATGTGGTTTTGTTCTGAGTTCTGCCTTGCCCGTGGTTTGATTAAATGTTTTGGAACCATTTTGGTTTGTTCAAGCCCTTTCTGCATCTGGATTTCATCCTGCTTGTCTGACCGCAACAATGTTTCTGTTTAGTTTATGATTCCTTTTCACATTCATAAACTGTCAACCTGCTAAGGTTCTCATTGATAACAGTAATAATCCTGAACCAGAACACTGCACTGTTACACCCAGAAAAACAGACATGAAAAATATGTCCCACATTATTAAATGTTTTTTTATTTTGCTTCAAGAGTAAAGAAATGTGGAATGCACTTTATTATACTGCAGATTTAATTTTAGTCATCTAAAAATAATCACTTCTTCCAGAGAAGCAGCAGCTTCCTCAGAGGCTTTAATCCAAATGCCTTCAAGCAAACACACAGGCCATGGGGTCATCAATCTAATCCCAGAGGCTGGACTCTGATGGAGGCCAGGGCAATTTCCAGGACAGGACATGCTGGCTCAAATAACACACATAATATTGCAGCTGATCGTCTGTGTGAAGCAGCTGGTACTGAGGCTGCTCAAGAAGACACTGGAAATAAAGAGAGGATGAAAAAGAAAACCAGAGAGAGTCTGTGAGACTGCAGCTGGGAGGGAGAGAGTATTAGCATGGGGGAATAACAGGAATGTATCTCAATGAAGGGAAAAATGGGAAGGAAAAGGTGAATGGAACAGCCCGTGTTTGAACAGAAGCATTGTGTTATCATCTTCTGGTGAAGCAGATGTACTTTATCTGTCTGGAAGCAGGAGGCTGCCTCCACAAAAGCCTCTTTTCACTCGTGAAACCCCAGTCCTCACAGAGCTCTTCTTGCCAGTTTGGCCTTTTGGAGATGACCCTGAAACTGATGTGATGCTCACACTAGTGTTAGGGCATGTAAGTGAAAGTGATACCTTCCCGTCTGAAAGTGTAAACTCCAGTCTAGTTTCATTTGCAGCGCATTCCTGTGGGTAGTTGTTGGTAGAAAAAAACAACAAAGTGATACATGGCTGGAAATCTGACGTTTTAAAGCATGGGTCAAATGCTCTGTCAGGCTATCGATTGGCTTGTCCTCCTCCATTACTCCTGTATTATGTATTGCACACTTTGCCAGAGTTGTGACAGCCTCAAACGCATTAAACTTGAGCGGCTTCGATCCTCCATAAAATGCTGCCGCGTGCTGACTGGAGTGCCGTGTTGGGTCAAGATGAGTTACCAATCAAGGACGTGGTCGTAATGTTCCCACTGCTGTGGAGTTATGATCCAGTTACAGAGTTGTAACCGGGTCGTGGATCTACAACTGCCTGGCTTCTCACAGCTTCACCTCATCACTCAGGGTCACCTGCTTCTTTTTTGTGCAAAGAAACAGTCAAATGTCTCTACAAAGTGTTACCTGTACTGTTGGTCATAGCACAAACAAGTAAAAGTATTTCAACTATTGCAAAAAGCAAGTAGGCAGTAGCATGAAAGAGCTTACCTAGGGCCCTACACTGGATTCAGCTCATCGTGGCCCCTGGGAAGTGGACTCTGGTTTCCCATGCACCAGTCCTGCATGCAGCCAACTGAGCCATCCACCCATCCACTGGGTAAATACAGAATATTAACTGAAAAAAAGAGTACAAACCCACCCAAAAAAAGCAACAACAAAAGAAATACTTCCAATTGATAATTTTGCACATTTTCTTTGCATTTGAAACATCTGAGAACAAACTTCTGTCAGCTGGTCTGGAAGCACCTCAAGGAGCATCTGAAGAAAGATACCGAGCTGTTGGAGACAGCGAGGACGTGTTTGTGCTAAAGAAAACAAAGATGGACAGATAACCTTTTCGTTGTGTTTCTTTTACAATTCAAATTTCATTGTAAGTCCATAGATATTTGAACATGTTTTTTGGTGTTTCCAGTTTGCTGTGGATTATCACTGAGACTGTCTTTGGAACTACGAATGGAGTTCAAATGTTCATTCAGGCTAATCATCTGCAGCATACAACACTCCTGTGGTTTCATCAACTTAAACAAAGCCTTTCTATGGTGGTCCTGTGTGGACCATGAGCTAACTAATACCATACAAAAGCAAACACATTTGAACCCCATAAAGACCATTTACAATTAAAACCTCCACAAAAGAAGTCACATTATTGTGTCTTCAACCCGAGTGAGGTGTAAAACCACATGTATATTCACAGATGATGGGATGGTGTTCCAGAGGGAAGTGCTTCGTGAAGAGAGAAGAGTTTATTTATACTGAGGAAGGTGTTGGAATCTGGAGCTGATGTGGATGGTAGTCACTTTGTTCAAAATGATGAACAGCAGTGTTTGTTCATGATAGAAGATTAAGGAGTCATGTAGTAAAAATGTAGTCAAGGCCAGAGTGGATCTTTTAACAGACGTGAGCTCAAAACCACCAGACGTTGGTTGAAGTGGTGGATAAGGACCGGTAAAAACCACTCATAAATCCAGCCAGCGTGAGTCTAGATGCAGGTGCATCAGGAGTCTCCAGTTATTCTGTGCACCTGTGGAGAAGAGCCAACAGGAGAAGCTTGTTTAAGGTGTACTCCACCTTCACCCAACAGTAGCTGGGATAAGCTCCAGCAACCCTGTGAACTGGTTCTGGAAACTGTTAGATGAATGTGAGTCTGCACTAAAACATGGGATAAATGTGACTCTGGAGGAAAAGAAGCAGAAAGCCAGACAGCTTCAAATGAACTACTAGTTTAACATCTTTTGCATCTTTAGTCCCCATTCGTTGCAAAGCTCTGTGAGTGTCTCTTACAGTGAAGTCACAACAACAGAGACATGTCCACAGAGACCAGATGTTGCACATGTAGGCATGCTGCAGTGTAAAAGGACTCTTTTGATTGCAGACTGCCAGAAAGCACTGTGAAAGGACATACTGGGGTGGAACTCTCACGCCTCCCCAGAATCAGTGTGGAGAATGAGAAACTGTTACAGAGGAGATCATTAGTGTCCCTTCATGCCATCATTTCAAGAGAAAGCAACAGACCAGTGACACTGCCAAATTGGGCTTACTTCTGTGTGCTGATCCCTGGCTGACCCCAATGTTGTGTCAGAGAGCATCCAAGGCTGCAAAGGATTCCTGAGCAGACAGCACACTGTCTGTTACATGATACATGATCACAAATAACATGCGCTTTGCTTAATCAGCTATAAGAAAAAAGCGTCTCCTGCAAGGCACCAACAAGAGTGCTTTGCAGCTTCTGGCTGTGCTGACCAGCTTTCTCCTCCTCCTCCTTCTCCCCCTGAGCATAGTACTTGATCAACCAAGTAACCTTTTGCGAGAGTGCACTCCAAAGGCCATTCAACAGAGAATGGCTGCAGCAGCACGGGGCAGACAGTGGATCGGTTTGGGTTCATAGTTTCTCCTTTTGGAGGCCCCCTCCCTGCCATGACTCACCCCTTTGCTCTGCTGGAGCCTGCCACCAGAAAACCTCAAAACCACAGCAGAACACCAATATCACACTCTTACTGCACAATGCAATGTTTTATGCTTCAGTCACAAGTACAACTGCCACCACACAACGGGGAGGCATTGGCAGAATCCTCCAGATTTCATACTGTTGCCTGATTTTTTTTTGTGCGGTCATGAATGCAGATGGGGGCAGTCAGGTGTGCAGAATGGCCAGCTTTCATGTGAACCCCAGGCTACCAGGCGGATGCTGGCACGTGGCACTTGATATAGATGGTCACCATCCGCATTTATACAACGTCCAATTGCCACTAAAGCCCCTACAATTGCAACACATCTTTGATCCCCCATGGTCCATTTATGTTGACCTAGGTGTGAACAAATGTGTCCTCCGCCTTTGACCCCTGTCCTGGGGAAGCGGTTTGCTGCAGACTGCATTCACGAATCATTTCCCCCCCCAATCTAAACCCTGAATGCTGAGCGTCAAGCAGGGACACACTGGGTCCCACTTTCAGATTCTGGTATGGCGTCACATCTCTGCCATTAATTAAACAGCACGTATTTGATAACTGAGTGAGTGTATCTTACATCTGCACCGTGCAGTTCTAACTGAGCGCGCACAGAGCTCTCACCGTGCGCGTGGTCCAGAAAGTCAACAGGACATTCTCAGACAAGAAATGATTTTAAGACTGATTAGTAAATTAGAGTCTGGACTTTCACAACTGCTGGACTTGGACTTTCTGCTGTTTTCTATTAAAGCAAATAAAAAAATGAAAGTCCCGTCTTGCCGAATTTGACCTGAGATTTTGGCCAGTCAGGTCAACCAGAAAGAACACGGTGAACGACTGCAAAGAAAATTAAGCGGCACGGTCAGAACTCTGTGCGTGCGGTGAGAGTTCTGCGCCCACTCAGTTAGGACTGCATGGTGCCGTTGAAGGACACGCTCATTCAGGTGTAAGAGACGCTCGCTCAGTTATCAAATACACGCTGTTCTAACTCCACAGTCTGGGACTCTACTGCGGACTTGAACTCATGACATTCCAGTCTCAGGGCGAACACTCTTCCACAAGGCCACTGAGCTGGTCTCTTTTATGCGTTGCTACACCATTGAAGAACCAAAGAGGTGAAACGCTGAAAGTCTTTTTGTGGTCAAACTACAAATAGCTAATAAATTGCAGTGTAGAACAATCAACAGAGCGTGCCATTTGTGGAACATGTTCATCTATTACTGGAGACAGGGTTGTTGTGCATCATCTGTGATGACTGATCACTTAATAGTGGTGAGCAGAGAGCAGCCGTTCAGATGACCTCCAAGAAAAGATTAAAGTTGAGCAAAGCTGCTGGCCTGCAGACCTGAATGAAGAGAGATGAATGTCAGCTGGCCGTGACGACGAGAGGAGAGCAAAACTCTGACCAGAGAGACTTCATGTCTGTGTGCTGGAATACTGGAACAATTCTATGAATTATACTTGTGCCAGTCTCATTAATGACTAATCATGCGGCACAGCAGGTACAGGCCCGCAGATCCGTGAACGTATCTCATTTTAATAAGGTGTTTATGAGCTAAATAATAAAAGATTTTGCTGTTCAAACCTTGTTTTCCTTTTTAAAAATCTTCATAATCTAATAATATTAACTCAATGTCAAACCAACATTGTTACTGCTTGATACCTAGCCAGAAAGATCAGTACTTTGATCTATTACTCCCATGTGCTTTCTTGGTCATCCCGTACGTACGGTGCTGTGGACTTTTGGGTTGTCTGGGTCAGTGGAGGATCGCAGCGACGAGCAGTCGCATCTTAAACGGAGAGCAGGTGTGTCTTGTAGTTCTCTTGAAGCTTGTATGACCAACACTAAGAGACGTTATGAAAATGGAACGTACCATTGTCATGCCTGTGGCAAATGTATCATTAAGCATTTGTAATGCTGCACACACATGTGCGCAGGGGATACGTAAGTGTCACCTGTGAGAGCACAAACCAGACTCTGCATAAGTTCTTAAATACTTACAGTCAGGCTGCATGCACGGATGACACAACCGGCACACAAGTAAGCAAGGAGCACACACTTATTCTGTGAACAGCATGAACGAGCTCCTTGTGCAGTGTGCAGGGTTTGGAGGGGTTGAAAAATCATGATTACTGTTTAACGTGTCTGTGTCTCACCTACTTACTTCCCATTAGTGTTGTGCAGGTGTTTGCCATGCCATGATGCCTGCAGCGTGTCATAGAAAAAACGTGCATTAACATTTTCGCTCACCGGCTTACCGAGCGGTCTTTATATTTCGTCATCCACTGAGGGTAACCACATTGTCAGTCAGTTGTGTTCCATCTTTGGTATTTGCAGAGTTTTGTGGTTGTCAGAGTGTGTGTGTCGGTGTTCGTGTTGTTGAGTGTTGATGAATTCAGTTACATTTTGTGATTGGCAAAGGGAGGGGTGATGTTTAGCCGTGTGGGTGAACGGAACTGTGACTGTAGAGCGCTTTGGGCCTTCGAGGAAGGTAGTCATTTACCATTGCTTTACGTCAATGCAATGGCAGGCTGGGCACTTTGCTTTGCTCTTAGACCTTTAGTGAAAACATTTTTCATTCTATCCATGAAATTGTCAACAATTAGTTAAGGCTCAAGAGTCATGGTCACAAACAGGAGAGAGGGTTTAAAGGCCCTGACATCCCACCACTGTGCACTGTAATGCACTCGTCATATGTGGGATTCGACTCTGCCTCTGGAGGCACATCAGAGGTGGAGCAAATCAATCCACCAAAGCAGAACAAGATCTTTTACAGTGCGGAGTGAGGCACAGATGAGGAGGTACCAAAAACCAGAGCCGTGACGGGTACGCCACCTAGTGGAATGCCTTAAACTTGAGGGGACCGATTATGGAAATGCACCATAATCAATGAAGAAACTTCACACAGAACTACAGAACTACAAAGCATAAACACTAAGCTCACATGGTTGTGCTTAACTTGCCTTTCATGTTGCTCTTGGATTTATGACAACTTCAAGCTGTAAATGTTGCTTGTTCAGCTCCTCTGTGCCATGACTCAAAGCTAGTGCTAGACTTTGTCCCTGAACTCAGTGACGCAAACATCTAAACAGGACAAATGTCCACCCTGAACTCTGCATGACACCTGAATCTCCTGAGGCCAGTGTCAGCCTTTGATGGCTTGGTTTTTCAATCTCCATTTGGGAAACCTGCTCTTTTAAATCATCTGACATAACAGTCTCTTGCTGATTTACTTCCGTCTGTCTTTAAAGAACCTCGTTTTGAACATTAACACCCCCCCCCCCCTACCGTCTCTGTCCGCGTCCGACCATCCAGCATGCTAACAAGGTCGGGCAGGGTTTTAGCTTGTGACCTTCGCTCTCATGGACGGCAGTGATGGGATCCACCTTTGACCCTGGATGCTAAAAGACCTCGAGTAAAATGAAGAGCCTGCAGATGAACTGAAGGGAAGTGAGGATGAGGGAAAGTGGGACAGCTCCTTTCTCACTTCTCTGTCTCAAACTCCATGACGCAAACAAAGCTTAGGCGGGAAAACAGTTTGCTGAGTGAAAGGATTGTAATCCTGCTACACTTCCCAACAAATAAACACATGGGATCAAAGTTGTGGAGTTTTGATTGGTTTGAGGAAACAGTTGAAAGCAGGAAAATGTCAAAATAAATTAACTTTAGAAATCACAGAAATGTCTAAAAAACAGATATAAAAATGTCATTAAAAAGAAGTAATCACAAGAAGTTAGAAACACAATTGTGTGTCTTGTCAATGTACCTTCACAAATGAACTCAAACCTAAGTTTCCTACTTTGCCAGCTGCTCTGGACCAAACTTTAGCATGTATTCTGCAGCAGAAGTTTCTCAAAGGAGTTTCAAACTTTTGGGAGAAAAACAAACATCTGCTTAAGACAGGGCATCCTGGTCCCACTGATCACCACACACTTTGTAATAGGGGTGCAATCAGTGTAGACAGCTCCAGAATAAAATACAGTTGTTGTTTTTATAGTGGATGGTTGTGCTCACTAATACTTTCTTACCAGACATTGGACCAAAGCCAAAGTGCTTCAGACCTGACACAAACCCAGCATAGATACTTTGGTAACACTACAGTACTCCTAAAGAAATGCTGTTTTTGACGTCTGTTACGATGATGATAATATTCTCATCAAACCATGTAAGAACCCAGTCAAGCATTTGCACATTGTTTGGTCATTAATGTCAAACTTTTGACATGATTATTTCTTTAAGGAGACCAAACCCCTACATTTAGTTCAGATTCACAAAGACATGCTTTGGTTTCTTGTACAGTAAGATCACATTTGATTCAATATAGATTCATGTTCCATCAGATTACGTTGAATCTTTTTTATTTTGTTGACGTAAATATGATTATTGATAGAATGTGTACTGTCAGGGTAAGTTAGCAGAGCAGTCAGACACAAGGGGTAAGTTTTAACAGTTTATTTCTTAACAACTGAAAAGGAATGATCTGGCAGGGAGCAGTAGCCGGGAACATGCTCATGCAGAGGTGGAAATTAATGATGAGGAGGTGGTGTGCAAGGAGGCAGCACCAGGATGAGAGACAGCCACGCCCCCGGCCCACACTACTCTGCAGAAGCAAAACAAAAAAGAGCACAAAACCACAACAAGGAAAGAGAAGAGAAGCCAAACCATAACATGCTCAAGACATAAATATACTGTGATATATCTATAGATATTTATGAAAATAGATTTAGTTTGTGTGGGGGTCCACTGGGTGTGTTGAGGAATAGGACTAAAATGGAACCAAATGAGCATTCATACTCTTATCAGAGAGTGTCGGGTGTCTTCATGTGTGTTTGTTTCTATGTAAATATTGACGTTTATGTGTAATTATATGCATGTGTTTATGTGGGGGTCTGAATATGTGCTCAGTGGAGAGGAGACAAGACAATAATACATAGTAGGTGCACTGATTGTGGTCATAATCTTGGTCTGGGGCACGGGGTGAGAATTTATAAGGCTTGCACTTCTCACTCATTTTTGAATATTTCACGTACATTTTACTTTCTTATTTTGTCCTCTTTTTCTTGTTAAAGTATATGTCTGAAATAAATGCCATCATCCTCATCAAGGTTCAAACTTACATTAATAAAATAGTTCATGGGTCCATGAAAGCAGGTTGTCATCACAAGAACTATCACAGCTTGTAGGTAAGAGCAATACAATCCTAATTCTATACCTGCCCTATTGATCACTATATCTATACAGTTTAGATTTTGACACAGCAGACCTGAATGTAAAAATGGCCAGATCATGGATTATTAAATGATGAATAAGAACACTGTTATATTTGATAAAGTAATCAGGATAAGTAACTAACTGTTGTCTCTGTGGCCTCAGGGGAACATTACACAATTTAACAAGCTGTCCCAGTATCAGTCAAACATGGGATAAATGTCCAATATTTAAAGCTTTGATTGTTGAAAATTTAACACCAAGTTTCTCCCCTTTTCAGTCATGTTTTCTGTATAGAGTATTTTTCTGCTTCTTTCTGTTCCCAGTGTTTCAGGAACATCTACGTCCTGTAGGTGTTTTCCCTGGATGGACTTCTCACGGACTGACACAATGTTTCCAAAGAAAAAAGGAATGAAACTGCAGCTGTTGTAGCTGAGTAAGAGTACTGTGTTATCAATAATCTACTCAAGTAAAAATGAAAAGCATGCTGCAGTGAAGCACTTCTCGGAACTTCAAGTTGTCATTTAGTCAGAAGATCACAGGTTCCAGTTCTGCCTGCCCATGTGACAAAGTGTCCTTGAGCAAGATCATGCTGCTCTCAGAGTCCTGGCCATCTTCTTCCATGGCAACTGTGGTTCATGACTGTATGTTGAATGATTATGAAGACTTGGGTCCCTGAAAGTAGCAGTCAAAGCTCTGCATATGTTTGTATCGGCGGGCTGAACAATGGAGTAGTGGTCAGCAGTTTCACATTATAGTGAGAAGGCTCTGGTTTGAATCCTGTCTGAATCTTTTCTGTGTGGAGATTTCATGTTCTCCCTGTGAATGTGGGGGTTTTCTCACACAATCCGGCCTCTTCTCACAGTTCAAAAACATGCTTCTTAGGTTCACTGATGGCTCTAACTTGTCCTCACATCTGACTGCAAATGTGAGACAGATTGGTTCTTTGTCCAGGGTCTACCACGTCTTCACCCAACCAGGATAGGCTCCAGCAACCCAATGACCCCGAAAGAGATTTAGCAGGTTCAGAAGATGGATGAATGTTTCTACCATTTGTCTGTCTGATGAGGTGGGGTGGTGTTGGAAGTAATGTGAGGATCTGCCTGCATGGTGATAAACAGCAGCTGGTGGTGGACTGTAGAGCTAAAATCATTGCAGCAAAAGTAAGAAAACATTTTTCAGAAAGCTCTCACGTCTGTTGGTCAGCTTCTCCTGAACAGAGATGTTGTCTTTATTAGCAAGAACTCATTTGCTTTTCAGTAAAACACATCTTTGGTTGTGATTGTACAGTTTTCACACAACATTAGCATGATAGCATAGCAGCAGTTAGGGGCAAAGTCCATTGTATTGTTATTGCTATCAGGGATGAGGAATGCATCCTGTACATGTTTGTACTGGAAGGCCCAGCTTCCTCAATTACTCTCTATTTGATGACCTTGGAGAATACGAGTTCACAGGATCAAAACCAACATTTGAAATCTTTTGTTAACAGCCAAACTCGTTTTTCATTTTCTTCAGCTCAATAACTTATAAAGATTGCCGTCTTGTTCACTTTTGCTCCACTTCAGCGTCACGACTTCCTTTGACAGCTCAGGCACTTTAGTTCAGTGACTCCACGTTCAGAAATACAGATCAGACACATGCACACAGACTATTAGGCTCTGCTTTATAATCTGCTTCAAGTAAGAGACAAAGGAAGAAAAATAACATGTAACCATAAAATATTGAGATTGTTGGTATTTTGAAAGGAGTCATCACACAATGGAGCTAAAAGCTGTGAAGGAACACAAAACCTTTTGCTTTTTTTGTTGTTGTTTGTTTTGAAAATGTAAACGTTTAGGTCAGCTGATGCAGATATTCTTGCATTGGACAAAAATGACCTTGCAATGGTTTAGGAAGAATCCAATGACCTTTACTAACTTGACTTTGTTAAATGAAGCAGAGGGGCCCCCTGCTGTCCTCTATTTGTAATTTCAACTAGAACAAGAGCTCAATTTTTAGTTTTGGTTTGTATGTAACAAGCAACTGAGTGAAATAAAAATTAGTGTAAAAAAATCATCAAATGTTTTCACTAATGTAAATGTAACTAATATAATGTAACTAATGTAAATAATGTCACTAATGTATTCCCAGTTGCCTGGAAAGTTGTGTTTCCTTTGGTGTATTGTGTTGCCCACAATACCGGTGATCTTTATTGATATGAAAGCAGACAGGACATTTTGGAGATAAACTATTAAAATCTGGTAAAACTATGAGGATATTGTGTTTTTTACTATGTAATTCAAAAGTAGGCCTCAACTGAAAAGCTTTTCCGCCAGGTCTTGTGTTGGTGAAGTTTTGTTAAGCCTTAGTCACAACTGCCCTTGGATACAGGCTGCCTAGGCAATATATGAGCAAACCTGTACAGGTAACGCAGGTGACCTTCATTAAATATACCAAGGTCGTAGACCACTTGGTGAGCCTGTAGAGTGAAAATGTTCATGCACTTTTTTTCTGCGGGCTGTGAGTGACAGATTGTGGCAGAAACTTGAAAAATAGGTAAGGGGACTGAAGTAGGTAACACGCAGACACATCATATTTCCTTTTTTCAACACCTCAAACCCTATGGACTGCACAAAGAGCCTGTTAGTTCTGTTAAAGTGAGCAGTGTGCAACTTGACTATTAGAAATAAAGAAAATAGACAGTGTGTGGACATCCTCCTGCTGGCACTTACATATCACCTGCTGTACATGCAGCCTCTGCACGCGGTCAGTAAGTAGCTAGTGTGCACACCTTACTAATGATGAAATGGATGAAAAGAACATCTTTGGCAAGGTTTGGCCACAACCTTGCCAAAGATGCAAAAAGCAAGCACTTTTAGTTCCTTTGATAGTTGAACTGACAGACAGATCACAATAATCCTTGGTGATAGTCTGCTCCAGACATGACTTGTGTCAAAGAAAAAACCTCAATTTTAATTTCCTTCTGCCTGATCTTCTCTGTTTTTGTCAAATGGCGTCATTCTTTATGACATGATAAAAAAACAAGCAACCTAAAATAGAGCTCTGCTGTTTTTTCAACTGGGCTTGAATGGTCACTTTATGTGCAACCATGAGCAAATTCTGCCATAATTGTCCGGAAAATCCAAGGGTATTCCACATTTTAGTCAGTCCAGTTCTTTTACAGGGCAGGCCAACCCTGATTCTCAAAAAGCCACAATCTTGCCTGTTTTCCAGCTCTACCTGCCCAGCTTGCTCCTGGTTTGCTGATTAAAGTGATTCCACATCCTGATTGACTCAACACACCTGTTGTAGGTGGTCAGCTGTCCAGGGAGAGCTGGAAAACAGAAAAGGTTGTGGATCCTGGGGACCAGGGTTGGCATACAGTCGTACTCCTTCCAGTTCTCAAAAACAGTCACTGGCCTGGATGGGTTCACTTTTATTTTATTTTGAAAAGTCTATGACGGAAGTCCTCTGCTGAACCCGGAAGTTTGGCGACGTGCCTTCACACAAGGATGGACTGGAATCAAGACGGAAACGTAACTCTGTTTAGTTTATATTTTCCACGTAGAAAGAGAGCTGGATCTGTGAAGTGATGCTTAGTAGAATGTTTTAGTGTCGCCGCTGTGTAGAGTGTTAGCATTAGCAGCCTGGTGGTTAGGTTTAGCTTGTGTGCTGTAAAGCGGAAACCCCGTACAGACGGTCTAGAATCGAACCGGCCGCCAGTTTCATTCTTACTGGGAAGAGACAAACCTACGAAACGCTACATTTCTGAAATTACATTCAAGTAACCCCCGAGCCGCGGCGCTTCACCCCCGCCACGTCACAGAAGGCGGTTCGGTCGGTCAGGTTCGGTTTTGATGTTTGACAGCTCGCGCTGTTCAGCCGTTTCCGCGTGCGCCCCCACTCCCCACCTGTGATTGCGTAACTGCAGTGCTCTTCTGAGGAGGTTCACCTGCCTGTTGTCACACGTTGGCTAGCTTGTTGTGAAAATGGAAGCAGCCTGTTGGACCCATCACCTGTCTGTCCCGTTTAACAAGGATACAAACAGAACTCCAGCAAACTGAGTCTTTCTGTTGAAGACCCACCATTGTTGTTGCAGCAGTAATGTTAGATAGGGGATGTGGGGGGCTGGAAGCTAGCAATTGTGTATTTACGTGTACACAAAGTGCAATTTACACATTCACACCTTTACAGCAGCTTGAAACTAAGTACACACATACATTTTTAAAAAGTACACACACAACCGTGATTCTTGTGTAAATGATGCATTTCAATGCTGCTAGAATGCTGGGTCAGCAGAGTTGTCTTATCATCCGCTTTGAATTTAGATTCTGAATAATATCTGGTGAAAACTTGTCATTTCCCCACTTTTTAAAACAGATATGCTCAGTAATTATATTATCTAAAATGTATTGTATGAGAAACAAAAAAAGAATTCCACATACATGCACACAGACACAAATACGGTCCACAGAAACTAGAAAACGACTCAAAAGGCATAATCGTAATTAAAAGACTAATTTAGAATAGATCAATAAAGGATCTGAGTGAGTCTTTAAACATTGTTGTTGCTGTTGGGCAAGCAGTGTGTTGGTTCTAAACCAGGGCTTGGCAGCCTCAGCACACCGGTTCTTTTTTCTGAGAAAGTGGCCCTAACTTCACATTCCAGAGCGGGGTCTTTAAACAAAACCAGAGGCTTGTTACCATAAAAACCCAAGTCCTCTGGCAGGAAAAATTTCAAAGAATCTTTGTCAGTTAAAAAAAAAGCTAACTCTACTGTTGTTTGAGAATCATCAGTTTTCAATAATTGCATGCATGTGTTTCTGTCACAGGGGCACAACCACATGCATGACAGCTGTCACCACAGCCACGATGGCCACGCTCATAGTCATGGGCCAAGAGCGGCAGCGTTTGTCGGGATGGGTAACCTGTTCACGCCTGCTTATGGTCACACAGACCAAAGCATGGATCAGATGATGGATGTTGTTCAGCAGCCGAAAAAGCGGCCACATATGGAGGACAGCAGCAGTTGGGACATCGTGAAAGCCACACAGTGAGTGTTCAGACTGCAGCTGTTTCTGGCTCAGCTAAGGTAGGGCTGCTTTAGCAATCAGTGGGCCGGTTTTACATGGAGTCCAATCAGGTCCGACTTCAATTTTTGAAAAAAGAAATAAAAAATAAAAAAAGAAACTTTGAAAATAGTTGTTAACTTGAAAGTTTTCATTGCAAATGTAAAAAGAAATGTTGAAAACCAAAAAAAAACAATTCAAATTTGAAGAGCTGAAAGCTTGAATACAAAAACTATAAACTTAATACTGTTATCAAATAAAAATAATCTTTAAGAGTAATTGTTTTGTATTTTCAACAGTTTTTTTCTCTCCCTCTTTGCCTTCAGTTCTCTATTTTATTGGTGTATCATGAACTAAATAAGAGCAGTTTACTGACATTTAATTTCTGGTTCAGTTTCAGTTTATTTTGAACATTTGAAGCAGTCATAACAAACAACGAAAGAACAACCAGGCCCCACCCCCACATAAAATTAGATGTTTTCCTTTTATCTGCCCGATCTTTCCAGGTTTGGGATTCTTGAGCGCTGTAAGGAACTAGTGGAAGCAGGATATGACATCAGGCAACCGGACAAGGAAAACGTCACCCTGCTGCACTGGGCGGCGATCAACAACCGCTCAGAGTTGGTCAAGTGAGAGCTGCTCCTCTTTTTTTTGACTCTGTAAACGATCATTCTGTTGTCTTTTTTATTTTATTATTGGGATGATCTTGACAAATGGGTTTGACAGCACTTTTAGAAATACCAGCAAACTCCAAAAACATTAGATAATATTTTTAAGAATGATGTCTCCACTTTGCTAGCAGACAGTCATGTGACGTCCCATTATTGATTGTGAGATTTTCAAAAATATTCTTGATAAAACATTTATTATATTTTTTTGAATAACACTTGATACTCTTACTTTGAAAATGAGAACCGTCACTGACACTTTACTTTGAAGATGTACTTACTTATGGTGTCAGTAGCGCATTTGGTTTGTTTAGTTTATATACTTAAAAAACAACATTATTCTGAAATTTTAGAGCAATAATTACATAGCCTGAAGTGTCTTTTTGCTATACTGTACTGTATTTATAAACATAGCAAATCTGTGATCTTGGGAGTTACAAATACTTGTAATAATTTTTTCAGTAACAGATCTCAAATATCCCAGTTTTTCGGGTACTCTTTACATCCCTACTTGTGACGTTATTTAAAGTTTCATTGTTTATATTTTCCTGAGAATTTCTGACAGAGTATTGCATCAGAAATTCAACTGCTAACGTCAAATATTCAGAATATTTTCTGAAAATAGAAAAGTAAAGACAATACTGATAATTCCGAATCTTATCGAGTCTTATTCAGAGTATTGTATACACTTACCTCTCTGTTTTTTCTTAGATACTATATTTCCAAAGGGGCGATCATTGATCAGCTTGGTGGAGATCTCAACTCGACGCCTCTTCACTGGGCCATAAGGTGCTGCTTCAAGCATTTCAGATGCACAGTCAGGGTTTGGTTGATTTAATGAACCATTTTTTAATGAACCCTAACCCCAACCCCTCCCCTCCCAGGCAAGGCCACCTCCCCATGGTGATCCAGCTGATGAGATATGGAGCAGATCCTTCAATCTCAGACGGAGAGGGTTACCGTGGTCTCCACCTGGCTATCCTCTTCCAGCACATGGCTATAGCTGCTTACCTTATGGCTAAGGGACAGGTCAGTGCCTGGACAGTTCTGAAAAGATGCTGGAACGAGTTGGTTCTAATTCCAATTTGTTCTGTGTAATGTTCCTTTGGTGGCGCTCCTGGATCAGGAGGTTGATGAGCCTGACTGTAACGGACAGACTACGCTGATGTTGGCAGCCCAGAAGATTATTGGGTCAGTGCTTCACATAGATGCGGCTAACATCAAAAAGTGGTTGTACTATATATCTTCCAATAGTAGCCGGGTTGTTTATGTGAAAAAAATGTCGGCCGACCCGGCATTTTAGAGACTGGTGTCTATTGGAGACCGGCGCTTATTCCATCACAGACAGACATTTTGCGTGAAATTCGATCACAAAATGAAGAAAATAACAGATGAACATTTCAGGATTTATTGAAAATGATGAAGACATTTTATTCTGTTCTGATTCACACTGGCTGTGAAGGTCAATCTCCGTATCAAAAATCAGTTTCACTTTCATGCCGATCACCACACGGAGTGATCTCTGTGTTTATCTCATTTACTACGCACGAAAGACATGGATGATGTTAAGAGATCAGGTTGATTTATTTTGAAAAGCATCAGTGATCATGAAAACATTTAGAATCAATCAACGAGAGCTTCTCTCCACTGTGTCTGAAGGGCTGTTTTCCAGTGTTTCCTCTCTCTTTTACGGAGTTTGACGGCTTTCTGTTCCGCATTAACCCGAAGAATAAAATGAGGGTACCTTTTTTGAAGTGTTCAGGAGGCCCGAGCAGACTGCTTTCCCATCCCGTGGCGGCTCTCTGTCTGGCTGCCAGCTCCTCCCCGGTGGCGGCATAACGAGCTCCAGCTCTAAAGTGTACCGCCTTCGTCCAACAGCAGCAGAATGAACGATTCCAGAAATCTTGCTGCCCCGAAAGGGATCCAGTGGGATGAGAAAATGAATGAAGTTCAGGAGAATCCAGGGATTGATCCACTATAAAAACCAGGAAATGGGTTTGGTCCTTCTTCTTTCTGCAGCCGTCTTGCTCCTTTGCTCCTTCATCCATCTGCTTGTGCCATTCTCTGATATGTTTAGGATTCTTCCCTAAATGTGGTTCCGATTCCTCACCAGAATGTTCTTTGGTATATTCCAAAAGTTTAAACAAAATGGAATGAACCAAAATGTTGTGATCCATGCTATACTGGCTGAATGCTACAGACATCCAGCCCCCACCCTCTGCCTGCCTCAGTATGAAGCAGGGGGGTGGGGGGCAACAGCGGGTAGAGAGGGGGTCTTAAAGGAGCCTGGCCACTAAAAGAGACCCTCTATTACAACTAACACCTGTTAGACCTGGCTTTTATTGGAGACCGGCCATTATTGGAAGATATACGGTATTTAATCACAATGTATATTGTGTTGATTTTCAATTTTGCTCATCTAAAAATATGGGAAAAAAACCCAAGTTGAAGTGAAGCTTTTGAAATCATTTTTGTGTCTCCTCTCATTGTTTTTCCTGCCCTAGACCTGAACCCACAAACTTTCTCATCAAGAACAATGCCTCAGTGAGTGTCATGGACAAGGTGAACAGGAACACGCCCCTGCATTGCGCAGTTCTGGCAGGAAATGTGGATGCTGCCCACGTGCTGCTGGAGGCTGGAGCTAGTGTGGAGGCAGAAAACATAAACGTACGATGCACAAGACTCACATCTATAAAGCTGGAGTGATGGAGGGCTGCTCACAGACCTGAGAATTTTCTTATTGATTCATAAAGGCAGGATATATATTTTTGAAGTTAGTTTGTCAGTAAGTTGGCTGAATGCCCTCAGTTGAGCTAAAGGACTCATCTTAAGATGGTTAAGGCTTAGTGACATGTATCCTTACGGGGTTGACCTGTACAGGTCCTGCGGGTTTTTGGGTTGTCTGTTACCATGGAGGGTCATAGAGAGGAGCGGCTGCATCTTTAGGAGAGCACAGGTGTGTCTTGCAGTTCCCTTCAGGATACTTATGCAAGTAAACGGTAAAAAAGAACAGAAGAAGAAGCCCCTCCCTGCTGCTCCCTAGCTGCTTGCTTGGTGTGAACAATGAATGCTTAAAGCACATTCATGAAACCAGGTATAGTGTGCTCTTAAACGCACAAAACATGCCTGGTGTGTAATGTAATGTATTATACCCTTATAAGTGTGTATAAGTGTTTACTGCAATCTGTCGCCCGCAGAATACCCAGAAATAAAATGTCCATGAACATTTTTGCTCCACGGGCTCACAGAATGATCTACAACTTTTTTTGTGCGAGTCACCTCTGGTGAGGTTTTTTCCCGTTTTTTGCCCTCAGACAGCACGTTTCTACCCGGAAGGGCAGCTGGGATTAAGGCCTTTTGGATAAAGTTTTGACCCCACAATCTTTGGGATTTTAGCTTGTACAGTGGGGATCAAAAGTTTGGGCATCCCAAGAAAAAAGTTCTATGATTGTGCATAAGGAAAGATGGAAAAATCTCCTAAAGGCATCAGTTTACAGATGAGGCATTCTTTTAATATGTCAACAAAAATTAGGCTTTATTTTCCATCATTTACCCTTGCAAAATAACAGAAAACAAAATAATGGCATGTGCAAATGTTTGGACACCTGCAGAGTTAGTACATTGTACTGCCCTCCTTGGCAAGTATCACAGCCCTTAAACACTTTTTGTAGCAACCAAGAGTCTCTGAATTGTTGTTTGAGGTTTCTTCATCCATTCTTCTTTACAAAAATCTTCAATTTCTTTGAGATTTCTGGGATGTCTGTTCCACACTGTTCCCTTTCTTCTCCAAACGTACCTTTGCTTGTTGGGGACAAAAACTTTTAGCCTGGTCGGTCCACAGAACTTGTTTCCAAAATGTATCAACTTGTTTATTTGTTCATTTGTGAACTTCAAACGTTGAATTTTGTGGTGAGGACATAGAAGAGGTTTTCTTCTGATGACTCTTCCATGAAGACCATATTTGTACAAGTATCTCTTGTACAGATCTTTCTTTAGCTTCCACTGTTCCTGTTGACTGCCATATCTAAATGACAATCTGAACAGAAGATATTGGCATCTGAAAACACTTTGCTATCTTCTTAAAGCTTCTCCTGCTTTGTGAGCATCAACTATTTTCAGTTTCATTGTTCTGGACAACTGCTTGAAGAACCCATGATGCTGATTGTTGCGGTAAGGTCAGATGACTCAGATAATTTACAATCTTTGAGATTGAAATCACCTGGTCTTTGAAAACCATGATTGTGAACAATCCATGACACTGTCAGGTCTCAGCTTTGCCAAAGGAAGCAGTGCATACTATAAACTCTGCAGGGTGCCCAAACTTTTGCACATGCCATTATTTTTTTCTGTTGTTTTGAAAGGATAAATGATGGAAAAAAACCCTACATTTTTTTGATACTTTAAAATAATTTGTCTCATCTGTAAACTGATGCCTTTAGGAGATGTTTCAATCTTTCCTTGGGTTTTTTAAGCACAATAATCTAACATTTTACCTGGGGTGCCCAAACTTTCGATCCCCGCTGTATGTAATGACAATGGGAATATAATGATACCATTCTTGCTTTGACAACAGTGTAGGTAGAACTGAGAGTTGTTGTCATTTTTGCATGATGTAAAACCGCAGCTTCTGGTGAAGTTGTGTGCAGGCGCTTGCTGTGGGTCAGGGTGTGTTTGATCCCTTTGTTTTTTTTTTTTACTTCTCAGTGCATTTCTGCATCTATGTTCATCAGAAGTAACTCCTTTTGTCTGTTGTTTAGGGTCACACGCCCATTGACCTGGCCCATCAAGTGCGCAGCCCGCTGCTGATCCACATACTCAACCATGTGAAACAGGAGAGAATTCGCTCTAATTCCCGCTGTTCACGGATTGTCAACAGATACAGGGTGTGTGAGAGCTCAGAGCCTCATCAGAATTCTGGGCATATTTATCAGTGTTTGTTTTCCTCCTCAGGCTTTTCTGCACCTCCTGTACTGCATCACTGTTTTTGGATGCCTTGGCGCCATCTTTGATTTGAACTCGGAGTCCTGGTTACTCAAAACAATCCTATTGGCCTGTGTCACTGGCGTGTCCCAGCTGGTGTCAAGGTGTGAACACCCACTTTCTACTCTTTCTGTATTGACTCTTGACAGTCTTCAAAGCACCTGGTTGTCTGAAACAAACTGTGTTTGTACCAAACAGGACTTTCCAGAATTCCAACTTTCAGTCTCTGCTACCAGCTTCAACTCTGTTGGCTTCAGTTTTCTGGATGCTCGTTACCTGGTTCCTCTGGTTTCTGCCAGATATCCTTTTGAGTTTGTAGGTGATGGTTTAATCAGAGGTATAGGATCTCAGTCCTTGAAGGCTGGTGTCCTGCTGGTTCTTCAGGTATCCCATCTTATCTGCTGATGATTCCTCAGATCTGGGGGTGTTCTGACCAGAAGCCCTCAGCAAAGACAGGTTAGTTAAAAAAGGAACTGTCCACGGGCCTTGGAGAACTGTAGTTAGTTCCTTTGACTTTTCCAATGAAAAGACTGATGGTCTCTGCAGGTAAGGCTAGTTTCCTCAAGGAGGTAGTCTTGAGTCTCAGAATTTTTGCTGACAACAACTTGTGCTAAAAAGTCCAGCAAAATCACTAGAGTACATTCAGCAGTTTCACTGCATATAAATATGTAGAGGGAGTGCATCAATTATGAAGCATAACTTTATGCTTTCTAGCTAGCGTCAATATATACATATATACATATATGTATACACTTGCCAAATCTGCAGGCCGAACATTTCTCAGAAGACATAATTTATTTCAAAGTAAAACAGTTATTCCCTTTATTTATAAAGTTTCTGTTCATAGTTATTCACTAATAATAACTGAAAGTGTGGTCTTATGTCAGGTTTTATAACAAAACACAAATGTAATGTTATTTTAACAAAGGACACTTCTGCACACAGCACTAATATTTTTACTTTGAACTGCAGAAACTGTTTTTACCTTCTTTTTAGCTAGTTTTAATATAAGGCATACCAGTGTTCCACATAAAAATATTTATTTCTCTAATGAACTGTAGAAACAATATGTTTTTAAACCGTTTGAAATAGTTTCAATTTGAGAAATATGTTATATAAAAATATTTATTTCTACTTTGAAGTACAGAAAGTTTTTTTTTCCTTTCCACCATTTTTAGCTAGTTTCAGATGGATTCATTTCTCTTCCTGGAGCAGAATGCTCCTTAACCTTCCCCCTTCACATGGGCTGAGCAGCACAGCTCAGATTCTCTTCACTCTGAGTGCAACTGCGCTGCTTTACTACTACATTCGGACCTGCAGGTCAGACCCTGGTTTCATCAGAACAACAGAAGAGAAGAAGAAATTGGTGGGAAGCCAGTAAAGACTTGCAGGCTGGCGTAACCTCAGACATCCTCAACTGTGACCACTGTGTGACCCAGTTGTGTTCTGCCTGTTTCAGAATGTGGTGGTGTTGGCTGAAGCTGGCTTTTTGGATCCACGGATATTTTGCACCTCTTGTATGGTGAGACTGACGGCACAAAACACGTATTAATGAAAATGACAGCAACGTAGTTGTTAACATGGTTGTGGTGTTTGCAGGTGAGGAAGCCAGCGAGGGCTAACCACTGTTTCAGCTGTGATGCCTGTGTGGCAAAGCAGGACCACCACTCTATCTGGGTTAACACCTGTATTGGTATGACATGCAAGCACTTTCTGTTTTATATGATCTGCTCAAATACAAGATGTTCATCTTTATACAAAACCTTACTGAGGATGTCTCCTTTTAAGGACCAAAGTTGCATGTAAATATATAAACAGAAAAGTCCATATTCTAGAATCTAACAATTAATTAATCAATTAGCACTGTTCAAGTGATAAGTGCGCGCTCCTTACGTGCAACCTGACTGTTAGAAATGAGGAAATTAGACAATCAGAGTGTATTTTTTTCGCATTCTACGGACGTCTTATGTCACTTATGTATCACCTGCACACCCAATGTATGCAGCCTTTGCACCTGGCAAGTAAGGAGCCAGTACTCGCACTTTGCTAACAGCTAGAGTGTGGGGTAAGGGCACCCAATGATAGCATCATCCGTATATCATAACTGTGTGTAACTTTACCTTACAAATACTTCATGATACACTTACCACAAACAGGACAATGGGACGTTCCAATTTTCATGACGTCCCTTAAGGTGCCCATACGAGCCTCAAGGGAACTGCAAGACACAGCTGCGCTCCTCTTAAGATGCGACTGCACCTTTCTACAACCCTCTAAAGGCCAAAAAACCCCAAAACACACAACACTTGTATGGGCTTTAATCAGTAACAGACAGGCTTTTTTCTTTCTTTTTTATATATGGGCCTAAATTAAGCTGGATGTCTTCTTGTTGTTGGTAGCAGCATCTAAACATAGTTTTCTTTTGTCACTTCACCAAAGCATGTTTTTATTTGGCACAAAGAAAATGCATGGAACTGGTGAAGCCATCGGCTCTCCAGTTCATATGTTTCTGCCTTCTGAGCGACTTCATTTTGAGATTTTATCCATATTTTTTTTATGGCGATGCCATGGAGTTGCACTGTATTTTTTTTTTTTAATTGCTGTGATGTTTACATTACTAAAGAAAGTTTAAAAGATTTGTGATTAATAATACACGGGTTAAAGTGTAAAAGATAAAAATTTTCAACAGAATCATTCTTTTCTCTCTCATATCTTAAATAGACCTCTAAAAACATTCATGTTTAATGCTTGGTATTTTATGTCCAATTTTGTATTTCTACTGGATATTTTTGATCATCTTCTTCCTAAAGTCCCACGCTGAACATCTTTTGATCTTTTTTCAAATCATTCTCGGTGGTCTTTTTATTATAATTATGCTGTTTTAGCCAAAACCAATAAAACTTTTGTCGTTTTCGTAGACGTAGTGTCTGCAGAGCAGCAGAAGATCTTTAGAAATTCACCTCTGAGTAGGCGGTGTGAGTGCTGGCATGGATCAACCCCGATCAATCCCTTCCCTTCCCCTTCTCTCCCCTCTCCATTATATAGCAGGGAACTTATGGTCCACTGAGTGTATTTTCTACATCACAAATATGATTTTTTTCAAACGACACTTTTTTGGTCTGGTCCTGATTTACAACGATTTGAAAGAAATGAAGGACAAAATAAAGAAATGCTCAAAGATGTAGTTTATCCCTTGAGATTTGGTCTTGTTTGTTTTTTTTTTTTTGGTTTCTGGTAATTGCTGCTTCCCAAAAAACAAATGTGTTTAATTAACTTTAAAAGCCATAAAGAAAACTGTTGTTGGGTTCTCCAGGGTTGAGCTTAGTTTTCTTTATATATGTCCTCCATCATTAGAAAAATGCCACAAGAACATGTTAAAAACACCATGGGTCTTCAGAATGGGTCTTCACTGTTACCGTGAGGGTTTGTTGTGATTGTGTTTTCGTGTGTTTTTGTTCTTAAAGGTGCGAGGAACCACCATTTCTTCATCCTGTTTCTGCTCTCGCTCGCACTGACGGGGTGCTGGATGCTGTATGGCTGCGCCTCCTGTGAGTGTGTGTGCACAGCAGTGTAACACAATCAGAGTTTTTTTTACTTGTTTAGTAAATATGTGCTGCACTGTGTGTTTTCAGACTGGTCTGCTCACTGTTCACTCCATTATGAGGATCAGGGCGTGTGGAGCGCGGCTTCAGGCTTGGTGGGCTGCTCTCCTTGGGTTCTCGCCATCTTCCTACTCTCTCTTTATCACACCTGCTGGTCTACCTTGGTCTTGATGATCCAACTCTATCAGGTAGTTTAGTTTGGGTGTCAGTTTCTATCAATATCATGCGATTATGAGCTAAAAGTGGGATCAGTGTTGGTTTCTAGTTATGTATTTTCTATGAAGGTTTGAATATTCTCATTTTTGGTTGAGAGATCTATAAAGGATCCAAACATGTATAATGGTGTTATTTAGTTATTTTTTTCCTGCAACATTTGATGATCTGTGGTCAATTGTTGTGGTTTTTTGTGTAGATCGCATTCCTGGGAATAACTTCAGCAGAAATTACCACCTTAAGGTTCCAACAAAGGAAATTCAGACTTTCTGCCTCTCTAAAACAGAATCCTTTCAAGTAAGTCAAATGTTGTGAATGTTTTGCTCCCACCTGCTCCCTTTGTGTGTGGGTTTTTCTATCTATATCATTTCTGCAGCTACTTCACCCTTTTCAGGGTTACTAGAAACTTTTGTCCAGGAAAGCTGTGAGTTTAACTGAATAAAAACAACAAAACAAAAGCTAGCTTACAAGTAGGGCTTTACAAGTAGGGCTTGGCGATAAAATGATAACCATCGATTTTGCAGTTTTTTGTTTTTTTTTTCTCTCAATAGAAAGGGTTCAGAAATTCACACTAGCCAGTTGCGAATATTTTCTCCTCTTTGGCGAGTAAAAGTTAGAGGGTTAGTCGCCACATGGCAAGTAAATGTTATTGTAAACAGTTATTTTTGTTAGCTCTTCTTCTGGTGAATTTCTTTTGTCCTCCCCTCTTCCACTGTCTGCACACGAGGTAAACAATCACTCACGAGACACCACAAACCAGCAGTCACTTCACCTGTGCAGCTATTAGCTTTGGCTGTTGAAGCAGTGGAACATCCGCCGATTTATAACGGAATCCAGTCAGAACTGGAGGATAAAGCTGCTAGACCCACAGCAGCAACAGGCCGATTAATAAGAGTGTTGATTTGCTGTTGCTAGATGCTAATGCTATGATGCTAATTATTCTAACGAGCTGTTGCCTCTGCACCAATATGTAATCACGGACCTAATGCCTAAGATATTTCTGTGCAAAATCGTATTATAATTTATCCAGTAAAATATATGTTTGGCCAGTAGATTTTTTTAATCTACCGGTCAACTTGGCCAGTGACTGAAAAGTTAAATTTCGGCCCATGTGTGGTGGTACTTTAGTTATTTAAAATCCGACAAAAAGTAAACAGAGTAACTTGCACTGCAAATTGATCAGAAGGCATAATGTTCCTACTAAAACTGGAAATACCACCAACCTTTTTTTATCACTTGAAGCATGACACCGAGCATGCTCAATCTCTGACTGAAATAAAAACGATAATTCTCCAGTAAAAACAACAAAGTTAAGACCTTCACACCAGAAACAGTTTAAAATATTTATTCCCAGGATGTTGACAAACATGTTTGTCAATTTGATGTTTGTTCTATAAAACTTGAAAACATTAGAATTTATTTGTAGAAATAATGCTTTGTTTTTAAATGGAACCGATCAAGCAGTTTAGTGTTCTGTTTTATTGATGAAAGATTTTGCATTAATATTTAGTTTAGTTTGTAATATTTATGCCTTTTTTTTAGCTTCCTGGAAAAAAATAACAGTTGCATCATGTTCTTTCAGTACATCTGTTATGTTTAAAGTATGATTGGAAATAAATATTTAAATCTCAAAATCCTGCTGATGATTACACATTTCTTTAACGAGCCACAGAGTGTTCAGATTTGACAAATGTAGTTATTTGGTTTATGTCGTTATATATATTTTTGTCGCCTGATAAATAAAAAAACGATATTGTGATATAAAAAATTCAATATCGCCCAGCCCTACTTACAAGACCCTTTTTTTTTAGCTATGTTGCAACATAGGTTTGAATATTTGGGATCTTTTAGTTTTTAAAAGCAAAATACATTATCAACTCCAGGAGAAAAACTCATGCTTCATTCAGACACAGGTAAAGGAAACTGAATGAAATGAACTGCACTGACCTTTACCTTCTGCCTAAAGTTCTTAAAAATGATTAGAAAAAACAGCAGATAAATCGGCAACAGTCATTAGATGACGTCAGTTTTAATCACATGATTATGTCAATATGAACTGATATGACCTTTCATCAGAAGTTTAAAGATCGTAACTCCTTTGAGACCACTTTAATACTGACCTATGACGAGAATTTGATGGAAAAATAGGTTTCCTATTTACAAGCTTAGTAAGGGAAAGCGTGTTTAAAACGTTAGCTGTGTTCGAAGCGTTGGCCACGATTGAAGCGTTAGCCGTGATTGAAGAATTAGCCGTGTTTGAAACATTAGCCTGGCTAGTAGCTTTAGCCTTGTTTGTAGCGTTGGCCATGTTAGAAGCATTAGCCGCATTTGAAGCGTTAGCCATGTTTGAAGCGTTAAATTTTTAAGTAGCTTTAGCCTTGTTAGTAGCATTAGCCGTGTCAGAAGTATTAGCCATGTTTGATGCATTAGCCTCGTTTGAAGCATTAGCCTTGTTAGTAGCGTTGGCCGTGTTAGAAGCATTAACCGTGTTAGAAACGTTAGTGGTGTTAGAAGCATTAGCCGTGTTTGAAGCGTTAGCCATATTTAAAATGTTAGCCGTATTTAAAGCGTTAGCTGTATTTAAAGCGTTAGCCTTGGTAGTAGCGTTGGCCGTGTTAGAAGCATTAGCCGTGTTAGAAACGTTAGTGGTGTTAGAAGCATTAGCCTTGTTTGAAGCGTTAGCCGTATTTAAAGCGTTAGCCTTGGTAGTAGCGTTGGCCATGTTTGAAGTGTTAGCTGTGTATGTGAAGCATTAGCCATGATTGAAGCATTAGCCGTGTTTAAAGTGCTAGCCTTGTTAGTAGCGTTGGCCATGTTTGAGGCATTAGCCGTGTTTTAAAAAAAGGACTGTTACCGCTAAAACAAACATTACTGTGACTACAATAAGACCCAACTTTGTTAGTAACATGTAAAAAACATAGCTATATATTAGCTGTTCCTGCTTATTCCCAGAAACATCCAACCAAACATTTTGACAGAGCGCCATGTTACCTCTCAACATCAGTAAGCACAACCAGAATTAATCCAAAGATAAGTCTGTTAAGTGTGCCTTATAGGGCGTAAATACAGTAATTTTAGGACCAGGTTCATAGCTGGTCCATCTGAATCAAAAAATAAAAGGACTTCATCTTGCTTAAAGTCCTACTCCAATAATCTTTTAAACTATTGTAAAGTAGTGTTCCCAGTGGTCTTGCAATTATGATTAAGCCGTTTTTAGCCAAAAGGACATGGATTCTGCAGAACAGCGGTAGCAGTTCATTAGAAATTCATCTCTGAGTTTTGGGCGGGTCTGTTGTCGCAAAGTAAGCTTGCATTCATTTCCCATAATCTCTTTGTTTACACACTCTCCCACTAGCTTACAGTCAGTCACAACCCTCAAGCTAGCATTAGCTTAGCAACAAAAATGGGTGGGCTAAACAAAAAAAGAAATCAGAGATATCCAGCCGTACAGTTTTTAGCCAGTACCAGCTTAGACGAGGTAAACTACGACTTTAATGGATCTATTTGTCTGCACGTGGATGTATCGGAATGGAGTAGAGCAGAGAGTTTGTGGCCCCCTGATTGTAGATTGTTTATAACAACTAGATAGATAAATCTTTACTGTCACTGTCACAAGTATAATGAAATTCAAAAAGTACTTTCTGGTCTGTGCAAAAGTTATACATTAATACAACATATTGTAATACTTGCAACTAAAAATAATAAATAATATTTGAATAATACATAAAAAGTGCATTATTCTGTCACTAAACACAGGAAAATAAAATAATAATTCTACAAGAACATGTGAAAAGCACCATATTCACTGAAGTTGGGTCTTTTATTCATGTGCTCCAACGTTGGTGAAACTGCAAGGAAGGCTTTCTGGCAGTTGTTTGAATCTTGGTTTCAATGACTGTTGGTTCAAAAACATCCTGTGTTCTCCTCTACTCCTCCTCTTACAGCATGGGTGTGGTGCAGAACCTGGTGTCCTTCTTTCAGCTGCGTTGTTGTGGATTCTGCAAGCCAGCTATTATAGACTGGACGCAGCAACCGCCGCCACAGTGTGACCAGTTTTTGTTTGATCAAACCAACATGGTCTGACCTCCTCCTCCTCTCTCTCAGGGTCAGACTCTGGTTATGGACCAAAAGCACAGAATGTATTTATTTTTGTACATTCTGGTTCCTATCAAAGGGATGTTGTGGTACTGTGGGAATGCAAAGCAACACGTGGACTCTGTCATTCAGTTGATCTCTGTACAGACTGCTGCTGCCTTATACTTGACCGAAGTGAGGAAAAGGATCGTCAGATCCATGACAACGTGGAGGAATAACCATTAAAGGCCTAAACTGTATTTGAAAGTATGTGCTATTTATATATCGTGGAAAATCTAAAGCCTATTTTTATCATCCATTCTGACATTTAAAAACAATCTTTGTATGTGTAAGATGGTTTTATGACTTTTGTAAAAGTTGCATGTGTTTAATAACAACCACTATGAAGTTTCAATAAAGCAACTTTGTGCCTGTTTTTGGATCAGGCCTAACTTATCACCAACCAAATCTTTACCTTCCAGATGGTCCCTGAATGTGGCACCACATCAAATCCTCTGCCTAAATCTACTCCTCTCCTCTGCATTGTCCTTGTTTACTCCAACCACCCTTATGTCTTCCTACTCTACATCCATGGAGTTTCTTGAGTAGCTCCAACCTCAGCATCCTTTTATAAACATCCTCATTGTCCCTCCTCTTAATGTATCCAAAACATCTGCCTCGATCTGTTCCTCTGATAGATTAATTTCTAATCCTATCCATCCTGGTTGCTCCCAAAGAGAACATCTTCGTCTCTGCTGCATCCAGCTCTGCCTTTTTTCTCTGCATCATTCTCTAAGTCTAAGCCAACAACATGGCTGCTCTCACCACAGTCTTGTACACCTTTCCTTTCATTCTCCATGACACTCTTGTCACACCTAAAACCTTCCTCCACCCATTCCAACCTGCTTCTACACCTCTTCATCTCTTCCCTTCACCCCGTTGCTGTGAGGTGTTGAGTCTAAGAATTGAAAGTCCTTCACCTGCTTCTTGTCTGCTCCCTGTAACCTCATCGTTCCACTTGAGTTCCTGTCATTTACTTACAAACCGTATTGCTGCTAACCTTCATTCCTCTCCTTTTCCAAAACAAACCTCCACCTCTCTAGATGTTCCTCCACCAGCGTCCTGCAGATCACCTGTTTTAGCTCTCTCAGACATGTCCTTAACAAATACAGTTCTTTTTTTTTTTTATGAAATTGTACTGTTGGTCCCAGATGCTCAAATCTGCCCTCATTCTGGCTTCCACTACTCTTTCCCATAATTCCATTGTGTAACTCATCAGGTTCATTCCTCTGCTTGTCTATTTTCTTAAAAATTGATCTAGAACTCTTCTTCATTCCTCATCATCCTCTCACTCTTCAAGCTCTTGTTAAACAGCCTAGCCAGAAACTTCTCTAACCTCTCCTAAACACCTCCATATCTTCACAGATATGTTGTCATGATGTTGGCTGTAAAGGGCCTTCCAGGAAAGTAGAAAAGTGCTACAAAAGTACAGACCATTTACCATGATCATCCTACCTTGCTCCACGTCCTTTCATCTCTGTTTTTTTGCCTCACCTGTACAGATCTGCCTCTTCCTCCTGTGTGTTCAAACTACAAGTCTCAACACGCCTGTTGTTGGAGTATTTTTCCACCTTCAGCTTCTGCTGCGTCTTCCTGTAATTCTGTACTACTGTCTTCTGTCCTCTCAGTGTCAGACTTTTTCTTAGCAAAACTTTTAACACACTCCTTAACTTCTTTTTATGGCTTTATTTGTTCACTTGTTTCTATAATTTCTATAATTGGTGTGGAAACAGGATCACAAATTAAAGGAGGACTGAACCGACTGTAACAAGTATCTTTAATGATTTCACAAGTGTGATCCATTATGCTGCTTGTATCTGGGACAACATGCTCTACACCTCCAGAACTCAAAAAGGATTTTAGTTTGTATTTAAACTTCTTTTTTCAGTCATTTAAAAACATTTCTGTCTTGGATGCCCATTGTCTTGTGTAGCGGTCATTTGCTGATGTAAAATTGAAGTCAGCGTCTCCACAAAGCCAGCATTCGTTTGGGTTTCACTCCCGTTCTTCCAACATGGCAGCGTTGCCCAATCCAAAGCCTTTAGGGCCAAAGTTTTTGGCATAACAAACTGAAAAGAAATTAAGATCAAATGGCTCTTTGAGTTCCAAGAAGCGTTGCTTTAGACAAACGAATGGATGTTCTTAAGAACCTTTGCAGTACAGCTCTCCGTCCTTGTCGGTCACTGTGGTTGACTCCAGGCTTTTACCACACAGAGCACAGCGGAAGCAGCTTTTATGCCACGCCTGTACACAGGAGTTCACGTCAACACAAGTAGAAAAGGTTTAAAGTTTAATCTTTAACATGACCTTCCATTCTTCAACTTTAAGACCCACTCCATCTGTCTTTTGATCTATTGTACAACTGTACCCACTAGTGGTCTTTTATTGATGATTATGCCGCTTTCAGGCCAAAATAAAAAACCTAGGGTGATGTTTTTAAGACGTTTTATGCAGTGCAGGAGGAGATCGTTAGAAATTCAGCTCTGAGTTGTGGGCGAAACTATTGGCACTGAGTGAGCCCACTCTCACTTTCCGTCATCCATCTGTTCACACTCTCTCTCTAGATTACAGGCTCTCACACCTCCGACCTAACATTAGCGGTGCAACAAAAACAACAAGCAAAATCAGAACTATGAAGTTGTACAGTTTTGAGCCAGATATCAGCTCAGATGAAAATGAAGACGTTAATGGATCTATTTTTCTGCTAGGTGCATCAGAATGGTGCAAAGCACAAAGCTTGTGACCCACCTAGCGTATTTTCTACATTGCAAATACACACTTTTTTAAACAGCTTTTTTGGTTTGCTTCTGATTCACTTTTAGTTTGTTTCTCAGTATTTCTCTATTTAAATCGTGATGGATCAGGAGCAGATAAAAACCTGCGGTTTGAAAAAGCTCAGGTTTGTGATGCAACAACTACAATGGGTGGGCCAAAGTCTCCCTGCTCCGTTCCAATTCTGATGCATCCACCTGCTGACAAACAGATCCATTAATGTCTTTGTTTTCCTCGTCTGAGCTGGTATCTGGCTCAAAATTGTACAACTGGATAGTTAATGTTAGCTTGGTGTTAGCTCAATAATGTTAGCTTGGGGGGTGGGAGGGGCTGTAATCAGGAGAGTGTTAATAAAGGAATGCTGGGATATCAACATAGAGTTACTTTCACACCAGCAATCCTGTCCACAACCCAGAGGGGAATTCCTTATGAATTACTGCCTCTCTACATAAAATGTAGTTAAAAAATCAACTCAGGTTTTTTGATTTTGGCTAAAAACTGCATACGGTAATCATAATGGAAAGACCACTGGGGATGATTTGACAATAGATAAAAATATAGTTGAGTGGAACTTTAAAGACACCCAGCATATTAATTAGCTGACGCTTTAACATGTGCGTTTGCCTAAAATATTTACAATCTTTAGTTTTTCATCAGGCTGAAATCTGCTTTAATCTCCATTACATGGAAAAATGATTCACTGATACATTGTGTGTTTTTTATATTCTGTTCTGCATTATTTCAAATCAAAGTTGGGTGTTCATTTCATTTCCATGTAATAATTACTTTGTCAGAAGTTATTTCTGTGAGCAATTGTGGATTATTTCAACAGAGAAATTCATCTTTTTACGTCCAGTGGCTTCCAGAAAAGCTATCTGGTCACCTTTAAGGTGTGTGCAGATGAAAGATCTTGGATTGGAGCTTCAGAAAATCCATACCAGATTATGAATAATACAGAGTGACTGACAATAAGATTTGTAACTATATTAATTGCATAAAGTGTACTGATTATTATTTTTAAAAATTTAAAAAACATTCTTTGTATGTTTGTTCAAAAATGTTTGTAGGAGGAACGTGACAGCTGCTGGAACCAATAAGTATTAGCTCTGGTGGTTGTTATAAGTGCACATAAAAATACTCTTGACTGCAAACATCCACAGTCTCTGAGGAAGTCTTTACCTTTCCTGCTCCCATCACCTTCTCTGCTGCATAGACAGCTTTGGAGCAGCGGGGGCAGTGGTCTGAACCCCCAAGCTTCTGTGAAAGCTTGTTGGTGCTGGGGTTTGAAGAGACCAGTCGTGGCTTAGATCTAGATACACACAAAAAAACTGTGGGTTTGTTAGGATTTAAAGAATGAACACGTGATTCTGTATCTCCAGTTACAATAGGAATATGCCAAAAGGATCAGCTAAAGTTTAGATGTTCTGTTTGAAGCATTGTCTGTACTGCGAACTGGACTGAGTGAGTGTGATGTCACTGAATGAAGTCAATTTATCCAAGTCGCCACTTTTATGTGATATGGACACCGCCATTTTGGAGTCAGACGATGTCGGTAAACAGTGATTGGTCCGAGTTAGTCTGAGCTTTTGTTTTTATAGCAACCACTTTTTTAGGAGTGAGCTTGTTGGATGTCCACACCCCTACCACTGAAAGTAAGCTACACAAAACCTGTCAATCAAAGACTTAGAACGTTGGACGTGGGGGCCAGCAGGCACAGCATTCTTTCATTGAGACATCTGATTGGTCAGTTCATAACTTGAATAATCTGCAAAAAAATATCATGAAAATTTTCAGATTAGCAAGGCCATATTAAAAAAATGTATGAGAGGAAGAATGTTTTTGCTGACAAACAGAATGAGTAATAGCTGCTTATTTCTCTATAAAAGTCGATGGGGTTTTGGCTTTTTGTTGCCTTCTTCAGGGGGGAGTGGTCACTCAGTCCAGTTCTAATTTGCCTTCAATGGTTTGAAGTGTTTGCTGTCATGCTAACAGCCAAAGAAAAAGACAGTGGAACTCTTCCACCAAATGGACTTTTTTGTTGTTGGTTTATATCAAAGGTAAAAAACTGCAGTCAACCTTCTTTACGTACTCTTGTGGCTCCAGGTCTTCTTCTGGACCTGCAGGATCAGAGCTCAGAGCCCCAGCTCCTTGACCATATCCGTAGCCTTTTGGTCCATACTTCTTGCCATAACAAGTCTTGCAGTAAATCTCGGAGTCATGCGCTGCGACTGTGGTGCTGTCCAGCCCTTTTCTGCAACTCACTGCATGAAAGTAACATGAATAGTCTTTCATAAGACCTGACACAGAGGAATCACTCCATTACCCCGAGTGAGGAATGCCATGAAGGAGTAATGGAAGTTAAATAAAGCTGTCAGCCAGCTGCTTTTATCATGGAACAGCAACACATGATGTCTTGTGTTGCTATTTGTAGACAGAGAGGAGTGTGAAGTGAATGCTGGAGAAAAGATGACCACTTAGCCGATGGTAGAGCTTATCGGAAGAGGTCTTTCAGAGTTTCCACTGGAACAACATGTCAGTCGGTTATCCAGTTACCTAACAAGCCTCATGTGTCTGCACAAAAGTGTACAATTAATACAGAGATTTAACAAAGGCTTAGCTGCGGAGGGTTAAAGCCATCTACTGTAGCTAGGGTATCAAAACATATATACAGTTAAATATTGGGACTGTTGGGCATTGGGAAAAGGAAGTAAGGGAAAATATAGAACAGAAAGTAGAATGAAAGGCATGCAAGCAGTAAAAATCAGTACAATTTGGAATGATTAAACTTGCGTGTGCTGTTATAGGGCTCACAAGTGCTACCATCCTTCGCCGCCCCTTTTGACCCGCCCACACAAGCTGAGCAGCTGCTATACCTGCCTTACTCCCCCCTGCCCGAGGTCTCAGCTGCATGTGACAAATTCACGAAAAAAAAACTGTTTACAAATGGTGGCCTTTTTGTTGGTTTTATCTCCATAGCAACCATTTTATGTTTTGGTCACCTGAAGGGGACGAACAGGTTTATGTCATTTTTAGAAAAATCAACAAAAGTAAAATATTGGATTTCCTTGATAACTGAGGTTTTTGTTGATCATGCCCACATTCCTAATGCGTCAACATCGTATGTCATATTGTTTCGTTCAGCTTGAACCAGAGATTCATGCATTCAATTTCCCCAATATTCTAGTAAAAATATGCAAGCGACGGGGGACCACTTCAGCGAGCTCGCCACACTTACAGCTTCTCATTAGCTTCCAAATGATGCTCGAGGAGTTAGGAGATGATAGGTTGAATCTTAGAGGAATTCACATTTGTAGCTGACACTAAAGGTGATTTTTTTTTCAAAAGGACAGCCTCTTCCCGAGGTTTTTTGTGGAAAAATGTAAAGAAAAAAAATCACAGAATTTCACCCTTTGCTACAAAATGGCCACCAAGCCGTAGTTTCTTTGGCCATCTCATAATAATTTCAAAACTTCCACTGGATATCCCACACGTGTGTGATTTGGTTTAGACAGTGGATTTAGAAATATTTTATGAGTCCCATAAAAGATTTTGCCCCAGTCATTTTTGTGACGGTTTCACCTGTTGTGATGTCAAAAGTTCCTTTCACCAGGTACTATAGGTGTGTGCACATTTTGGTGAGTCTTTCAGCATGTGTCGGGGGTGACATTTTTGCTTGCAAGCATTTTGAAAACAATCTGGTCCTTACAGCGCAGAACTGCTGCGGGACAGAACAATAATAATCAAGGTGTAAAACTAATAAAACATTTAAATAAAAACTATTCTTGTAAAATGACTAGACTAAAACTTTAGATACCTGAACAGAGTTGCTCTAAAACAGTCTCCAGAACAATTCCCATTTTCCCCATGATGTGAGATAACACTAAACTCTTCTCAGAATCTCAAACCTGTGTGAAATCTTTGTACCAAATGAGACTCTGACAACTGAAAGAAGAAAGTTTTCTCACTGCAGATGAAACAGGTTTTGTGAAAGCTCCTCCCATTGCACTGGATCTCCTCGGCATGGTACACAGTCTTCATACAGGCCGCACACGAAGCTCCTCCTCCCCAGTTAGGCATCCTAAAGAACTTCAAAAAGAGACAGTCTTATCAGCCTCTAAACTCTTCTTAATCTACTGCAGTAAACTCAGGAGGAGTTGTGCTTTGGGCATCTTGATATACATCTTAGCCTCACCCTGTTTGTCTGGACCCCCAGTGTAAGCAGAGCAGTGGCTGACACGCAAACACACTCACACATTGAAGGTTTTAGTGAGTGACATATTCTTTTTTTCTTAACTTATGCCAAAAATATTCATTTGAGTGTAACAGGCCTGGGATGAGGAAAAAAGAGCCCCAAGTTTGAGGCCCTGGTTATAAGCTGGACAAAGTCTTTTGCCGGAAAACACCTCAGCCTTCCAGCTGCTCGCTGAATGTGGCACTGGCACCACAACAACTCCTCTGCCTAAATCTACTCCTCTTCTCTGCATTGACCTCGTTCTCACCAACCACCCTCGTGTCCTCCTACTCTACATCCATGAGCCTCCTGTTTGGTCTTCCTCTAGACCTCTTCTTGAGTAGTTCCAACCTCAGCACCCTTTTACCAACATCATCACTGTCCCTCATCTCAACGTGTTCAAATAATTTCTTTGTCTCCAAAACATCTAATGCTTCAGCCACGTGCATCCATACAGGAGACTGGTCCATGCCAGTGCTGCAGGTTTTATGGGTTCTCGGGCCGTGGAGGGTCATTAGAGAGGAGCAGCTGAATCTCAGGGGAGCACAGGTTTGTCTTGCAATTCCCTCTGAGGCTTGTATACCTATCTTAAGGGACGTCATAAAAACGAATTATTTGATTGTTTGTGCTAATTGTGTTGTGAGGTATTTGACGGCATTGATGTCATACTGTAAGTCAATAATCATAAAAATATCTCGAGAAAGGAGCGGGTGCAAGGTGCCTACCTATGTTCCAATAGGGACTGAGGTGAATGCAAGCCACCTTGATGACTACAAAACAATGCATTGTGGGAAACGGTGTCGTATTATTAAAATTCAATCGAATGTTAATAACAATCCAATTTGCTGATCTGGTTCAGTCTCGCTGCAATTCAGCGTTCACCTTTAACTCAGGCGCCTTTCCTCGTCCCCGCCTGCAGCCGTTGGTCTGATTGGCAATCCAGGCGAGGCGCAAGTCATCTCAAACATGCCTATTAGTACTGTGCTTGCACTGGCTCCTTACTGACTGCGCAAATGCTGCACACACAAGGTGTGCAGGTGATATGTGATGGCTTGTAGGAAGCCAATAAAATGGCAATACAAACAATTGTCTAATTTCCCAAATTCTAACAATCAGGATCCACGCAAGAAGTGCATAACAAGTGCGCAAAGGGCACAGACAGAGTGCGCATTTATCACGTGAACAGCACTAATGGGCTCCTAGTGCAGTGTGCAGGATTTAGGGAAGGGTTGAAAAAATGACAAATCTGTATGACATGCATGCGTCTCACCTACTTCACCCTTACGTGTTGTATAAGTGTTCACTACGACCTGTATCCACCCCATAGAAAAAAATGAGGGGTCTACAATCCTAAAAATTCATGCGTGTCCATAACAGGTTTGCCCATTTTTCACCCACAGACGACCCGTATCCACCAATAATTGCAGTTGGGACTAAGGCTGGACAGAAAGTCAAAGCTCCAGAAGAACCAGTCTGCACTCCCACCATCATCTGGCTGACCTCAGGTCACTGTGGACCTGAGTTCATAAACAAATGGGAAAGTTTTTGTCTAAACAAGAAAGAAAAAAAACTGATCTAGAACACTTGACAAAAGGAGAAATAGGCCATTTTTGAAGTGACCCCTGTAACAGTTTTAAATATTTAATGTGACTGAGGGAGGTTGTCTCTTAGAGTTTTGCCTCCAATCTGCTTTGCTTCTCTGTGAAAATCTTTCTGACTTTTTACATTTTTTTAATTACTTTATTCCTGATCATTAACATTGCTTTTAATCTCTGGTTATTTTTATATTATATATATATATATTTTGTTTTACTTTAGCCCTTCAACAGATAGGGGACCTATTCAGGGTGTACTTCGCCTTAGTCCGACAGTAGCTGGGATAAGCTCCAGCAACCCTGTTGTACTAAGCAGGTTATAAAAATGAAAGGATAGAGGTTTTTGTTTAGACTCAACAAAAATGGTCAAATATCCTGCAGATCAAATCTAATGTTCCTTCAAGTAAAGAAAAAAAAAGAGAAAACTGTCTTTTGTTATGTGTTTTTATGTGATTTTCAAAGTATGTCTCCCATTGAAGCCACATTATTGGTATCATTATTTGGCTATAGGCTTTTATTAAATGTGAAAGAGCCACATTGCTGAACTACTGGTTCAGCTACTAGTTCTACTACTCTCCTGGCTTTTTGGCTCTCACCTCCTTTCCAAGGCAGTCTGACACCTCACAGAGCCAGAAAGACGCATTCCAAAATAAAAGCATCATTTAAACATCAGACAACCAAAAGTCAGCAGATCATGTGGTTTAATGGGGAGGAAGGCAGACCTCAACTGAAACTGGACTGTTATCTTGGCATTCACATGCAGTCAATTGTTGTTGTTGTGAAGACAAAACTGAAATCAAGAATCCCATTTCTACTAGACTACGAGATGCAGCTAAAGTGGAAAACAAAGAGACATGGGCCTTACCTGTAGTCTCTGTCAGAGTGCTTTGCTTTTGAATGAGTAAAAGTGTCTTTCTCAGAGTGGTTTAAATACCATCTTCACATCAGCAGCACACTGGCAACGCCTTGATGAAACTATTCTCTTAAAATAACATGTGACAGAGAGGAGGCCCCTGAAGCTTTATCACCATCTGAATAAGGCTTGAACATCAGCCGCTGGAGCATTGGTGCTGCATTCACTGACCCATGCAGGGAGCTCTGACTTGATAACTGTGACTCAAAGGCATCTGCCTGGTATGCCACTGTATCATGGCATAAACATAGACTGTGCTGCAAGCCTAAAGAAACAACACTTTACAGGAATCAGAGGCGGCTGTTAGCAAAAGTGACCAGAATTGTATTCACCTCTATGCATCCTCATAGTTAGTGGTTGAAGAAATGGTTTTGTTTTCAGCTGTCACACAGCTTTTCACTGTGTGTTAAGGAGAAGAAGTCAGTAAAAAAGCTTTTCTCATTTTGTAGAAAAACTTAAATAAAAAAAAAAAGAGAACTTCTTTACTTTTTTCTTTAAAATGACATTCTAGGGCTGCACGGTGGCGCAGTGGTTAGCGCTCCTGCCTCACAGCGAGAAGGTTCCCGGTTCAAGTCCTGGCTGGGGGACCTTTCTGTGTGGAATTTGCATGTTCTCCCCATGCATGCGTGGGTTTTCTCCGGATACTCTGGCTTCCTCCTTCCTTCCTGCAGAATGTGAGTGTGCATGGGTGTGTGATTGTGGCCCCTGCGACAAACTGGCGACCAGTCCAGGGGTGTACCCTGCCTTCGCCCATGAGTAGCTGGGTTAGGCTCCGGCAACCCCGTGACCCCGAAAGGGATAAAGCGGCTTGGAAAATGAATGAATGACATTCTAAATTGTACCTGTAAATATCCAAATGATACAGTGGAGTAAAAAAGTTAATTTAGGGGGGATAAAACACTGAATCCCTAATGAGAAACACAGATTCTGCAAGTTATCACCTTAACTACGACAGACAGAATGTTAAAAAAGAACCTAGGAAATCCATTTATAGGATTTGTAATTTGTTTGTGACATGATGCAGAAAATAAATATTTGATTAATAAAAATTCATCTCAGTACTTTGTGATGTAATCCTGTTTGTTCATGACAGAGGTCAAAGGTTTCCTGTAGCTCTTCATCAGGTTTACACTGTGGCTGCTATTTTGGGCCATTCTTCCATGCAGATCTTCTCTTTGAAACATTTGATTGACAGACTCTTCCAAGCCTGCTTTTAAGTGGTGGAGGTGTGGTCTTCCAACAAAAGCTAGAGTGGTTACCGTAGAAACATATACTTCAACTAATTCAAAACCATCACTGCTTACTGACATCAGGCTCCAACTCGATGGCGAAAGATTTTGAGAAAAAACTTCATTTGGTTGGAGACGGAAGTAAACCTTTTTCTAAGGATGACGTCACACTCACTCACTCATATCCAGAAAAATTGAGTAAAAGCATCTTCTGTTAATGTAAAAAGTATATAAAGTTGGAAGTGCAGTAATGGTAGTCACTATTTTTTTCACCTTTGTAGCACTTCAGAATTTCTTCGAGCGTAATTTGTTTTGGAAGGCAGTAATTAATACATTTCTTTAAAATCTCCAGACATTACAGGCTTTTATTTTGAAAACTTTTTCACTAACCAAGAAAATCCTCTTTAAAAAATTGTAATTGAAGTTAAGCACATCACAGATGAGTACTAAATTGTTAACTGAAAAATAAAGAGATGCAGTTTGACATTTTTACAAAAATCATTGACATTTATTTTGCATTCTACAAGACATCAAGACAATGTTATTTTTCATAAATATAATCCATTAAAATGTCAAATTTAACAACAGTTGGCTTTTTTGGACTGTGCAAGAAAAATGTAACCAGGTTTTTTCAAACAGTGGTGTAATTGGATAAAATTCTAATTTGAGAAATTATTGTAAGAGAAAATAAATCACAATAAAGCAGAGGTGATGCCCTCACATTCATCAGAGGTATTCTAATTTAATTCCAGGGAAACATGAGCATGCCAGTAGTGTTCCTGGGCATCCAAACGCGTTTTACAGGTATTTTCTTTTTACAATTCAGAGAAGTTATGAATTTGGACAAAAGCTGGAAAAAACCCCAAACTTTGGCACACAGAGAGTGTCCCTCAAGAATCCTCCGGAGTGACATCCAGCTTTCTCTGCGGGACGCAAATAGTCCGGGTTGCTGGCTGTCTGCTGCTGGTTACCATGGCAGCCAGAGGCGAGAGGTGAACTGGCGTGTGGAAGAAGCTGTGCTGGGGGAGGGCAGTTCCTTTTGGAGTTCCCATCAAAGGCTGGACAACAGACAGGGTTTGGTTAAATTCAATGCTTTTATTTCTGCTTTTCCTGTAAAAATTCACATCAGAAATGAGGGGGTCGTACTTTAGGTCTGCAACCTTTTCTACAGGTTGGAAGATTTTTACAGACCTTTACTCTGAAACAGAAACCAAATAAAAGAACGCAGGTGTGTTCCCGGCTCTTACCTGCTGCACACTGATCAGGGTCACAGGCTGCTGGATGGCAGCGGGGGACCCGGGCTTGATGAAGACCAGCCCCCGTTGCTGTAGCGTGGCGATGGGACTTAGTATGGTGCTGGAACGCTCTGGGGTCTGCTGGGTGGCCGCGGTGTTTCCGGGGCTGGAGATCAGGCCCAGGTTTTGCAGGGTGAAGTTCAGGATAGCGGGGCTGGGGCTGTGCAGGCGGTGGGGCTGCTGTGCGGTGTGGGGGGAAGCAGCGGGCTTGTGCAGACAAAGACTGGTGGGCGTCACCTCCTGGGCATGAGCAGGTGTTGCAGCTGTTGGAGAAACAGCAGCTTCAGCAGGTTCACATTGTTCCATGAGGAAAAATCTCACATTATCACCAAACCTAAACTATTGCTGCAATGTTAGGTTCACACTGAACAAGATTTGTGGGTCAAATGTGTGCCAGCTGCTGTTCTCAGACGCCTGTCAAAATTGCTGCTCGACGTTTGTCCAAAAACGTGTTTGTAAACCGTACACATGTGGGAGGAGCCACTGCCAAAAGCTTTTAGCCTCATCGCTGCATGAAAGCATTAACTGTGTATCTGTATATGTAATGGTTTATACAATGGGACGTCTGAATTCCTTTACTCCATATTGCACTATATCAGGGATGGGCAACTCCAGGCCTCGAGGGCTGCAGTGTGTGCAGGATTTCCAGATATCCAAGCCCTACTCAAGACTGATTACCTGCTTCAGGTGTGTCCAGCCAATTAGAACATGAGATAGAGGATGGTATGTTGGAAAACATGCAGGAATGCGGCCCTCGAGGCCTGGAGTTGCCCATCCCTGCACTATATATTCCTTTCACCATGTTGTTGTGTTGTCCCAATCTACAATTCCAAAATCGAGTGCCCTAGAAATCTCCCAGCATTCTCTGCAAGAAAGCAGCATGCATCAGTGCTCACTAGAATGGTGAATATAGACCACAATGTATTGTGTTTGAACAATTTATAGTTTTAATTTATTTTTATAAACCATCATTTTCAGAACACAGCCTTAGTAAAATGTTCATATTTGTGAGGTTTTCACTTTGTGACATATTTGTCGTTTCAAAAATAAGCAGTGAACATGGCGTCTGAATTGCTTTTAAAATCCAGGGCACTAGATAGTCCAGCACTACATAGTTTTTTTTACCCAGGTGCGACTTACATGTGACTTAAAAAAAGAAAAAGAAGAGCCAACCACCACTAGAGGGCACTGTAGGTGTGTTTATCAGTATTTGCTAATGTGACAGCAATCCAAAAAAAAGCGCTGGCCAGTTTCACGCCGAGCTTGGCAAATTTACTCCAAAGCGACACAGAAAATAAAGAATTCAATGGGTTTAGTGATTTAAAGTGATATAAGGGGTTTAGTTGTTTTGTCAGCATGTTCTTTATGGTTATCTGAACAGTTGTTCATATGTTGCACTAACGCTTTACATTTCTAAAGTCAAGTGTTGCATAACAGCACAAAGTTGCTTTTCTCTACAACAGAATTAGCCGATTTTGGTTGATTGCATCATTGGTTGAATATTTACAGTAGTCAGAGGAATGCAAACACTGGAGCTAAAGCTCCGGTGTTGACGAGTCAACCATGAAACAGGACACCATCACACCTGAATCGCGTTCAGTGTGAATGCAGCTTTAGTGGATTTGCTCATTTTAGCCACTTTGCATCATTTAGATGTGTGGCTGTAGCACATCAGTGGTTTTTAGGAAAATAACTGCACACTTTGTCGCAGGAGTTAGAAACGTACCTGCAGTGGGAGTTTGATAGATGTAGGTCGGAGTTTGAGCCTTGCTAGTCTCTCCACCACAGCCATCCTTGATACTGAGCGACTGCTGCGAAATTGGAATCAAATATCCTGCAGGGAGTAGTGTCTGGATGGGTGGAGTAGAAAGAGCAGCTGAATTATAGAGCCCATTCCTGAATTCTCATCATCACTGTCGTGTCTGTTGGCTACCTCAGTGTGGATTTGTCCTGAGATGAGGGGTACAGCACGAATTGGCGTTAATCCTGCCTCACTGTCAGAGTTCGCCGCCTTGTCGTCTTTGTCTAGGAGGTTCTCCAAGCTCTGATCTAGTGTTTGGTTAGTTAAAGTCCCCCCGGGGGTGTTAAGAAACTCTGGGTCCAGGTGGAGGGCGCGAGGGGAGGGACGACTGGTAAGACCGCCACCACGGCGGGACTTCAGATTGGCCTGTAAGATGTTGCCCAGTTTTGTAGATGAGTCCTACAAAAGTTAGGCTGTCAGTTGTGTGTTTACAAAAGGACAATGTCTTGATGAACGGTGAACATTTCCATAGATAATTAACGTCTAGATGCAAAACAACAGACAGCGGTTTCTTTACCTTACAGTTGGGGTCAGACTTCTTGGCTTTGGAAGGGCTGCTGTCTGAAGCGGCGTCTGAAAACAGCCGTTTTAGAGATGAGGGGCTCCCATCCCCCGTGGCAGGAGCCAGGGAGCTTTTAGATGCGCAACAGTCAGGTGGGCTCTGGCCTGTTTTCTCCTCAAAGGTCATGGAGCGCACTGCTATGCTGGTCGGCTGCGGCCTGGCCTGAGGGTTGGGCCTGAGGGCAGAGGGGTGCACATAGACAGCATAGGGCCCGCTTCCATGTTGCTGAGGTAAAATGACGGGAATCAGCGGTGAACACTGTGTGGGAATGTATGTGACTGGTAGAGGCGTGTGGGCGACTGGGTGGGCGCTGGCCTCAGGGTCCTGTGTTACTAAAGAAGGTGCCGTAGGTGGATGAGTGGAAGTGGGTAACCATAACCTCTCAGCAGCTGAGCCGTCTTCAGTAGCAGGATGTGGATTTTCTGCAGGTCTGGAACAGAAGTAAAGACAACGGTTTCACAAATGCAACATGGATTTTGCTTATTTTCATGGGGAGCAAAGCTCTTGGAAGATTCTTACTTAAACCTTTAACACCAAACTTTTCAACCGTTTACACAATTTAACGTAATCCCAGCAGATTCTGAAGTGGCAAAAACAGGCCAGTGCTACTGTACAGCGGTGAAGTGTTTATGCAATCAACATAAATCAACCGATTTACAAGGTCTCCGCTGCGCTCCATTCTGATGCATCTACTCGCAGACTACTATTCCATTCACGTCTTTGCTTGGCTCGTCTGAGCTGGCACCTGGCTCAAGACTGTCTGTCTGGCGTGATAGCTCTGATATTGCTCACCGTTTTAGTTGCACCGCTATTGCTAGGTTGGGATTGTGAGAACTTGTAAGCTCATGGAAGAGTGCGTGAACAGTTGGATGACGGAAAGCGGCGGAGGACTTGCTCCACGCCCACAACTCAGAGGTGAATTTCTAGTGAATTACTGACGCTCTACAGAACTGTGTCCTCGAAAATGACAGTTTTTTAAAATATATTTTGACTAGAAGCTGCATAATCACAATAAAGACAAAACAAAACACTGGGAACACTTTGAAAATACCACAAAAGATGATCAGAGAGGGACTTAACAAAGGTTAACGTGCTTTGGACCTGTTCTCACCAAAGCTTAGTTTTATTTGCTACTGTAAGGAGAAAATACACAAACATAACCAAAACAGTATCACACAAGAGCAAAAGATTTGTAAATTTGCTTTTTCTAACAGATTTTCTTATAGAAGTAAAACCTGCAAATGTTAAAGCAACTTACATTGACTCCTGGTCCAGTTCCAGCTTACAGATAGCAGCAAGTTGGGCCATTTTGTTAGGAACACCTGTGTTAGAGCAGTCACCTGCTGGAAGAGGAATGTACTAGTGTTATTGTCAGAGCTTTCCCTGCTGGTAACCTGAAAAACACCTGTACTTACTAAGGCGATATTTGATGGGGCTGCTGGGGGCAGAGTTGATCTTGCGACGGTCATCCTGGATTTTCTTGGCAAGCTTCATCAGGGAGGGGTGTCGGGTGAAGCTGCGCTTGGTGGCAGTGGATGAAAAGAGGTTTTTGGCACAATTTTCCACGGAGGCGCAGGGTTGAAGCACACTTTTCTTCTTACATTCTGGCACAGGGTCGGAACCATGAGACAAACATGAAGTATAGGAAGTTCCTTTTCTTTGTAAATGTGAAACCAAACGACAAAACGAAAAACATCTTTTACTTTGAATTTGTGGAAACTCTTCAGGGCCAACCCATTCAAAGGCCGGTTTCCTCCCCCGCTCTTCTGTCACGTGAACTTTCTCGATTAGCTTCAGGCTTCGCAGCACATTTGCTATATCGTACAGTCGCCGCACTTTCGCTGCAAGCACATGATCACCAGCATTAAGCTCTGCCTCATGTCACACTAAAGATTACAAACCACACCTTTTAGCCGAGCATGCATGTGAAACAAACATCAAGTTAGAAACTTTTTTAGAAAGATGTTTGAGGTTAAATCTCCTGGAAAAAAAACACAGATTTACTCACTCTTGAACTTGTTCTTGTCTTGGTCTGCAGAGTGGTCTTCTCCTATCAGGATCTTGGCTGCCACGTCTAGACTGACCACTCGAGGATTTGACACCAGAAAGAGCATGATGAACTTCTGACTCATCACCCTCAGAGATTTGTCTTTTCTACTGTTAACAGAGGCTGAAAACAACAAAACCAAAGTCAGGAAATCAAAACTCTTCTCAGAGGACTATTTAGTATTTACAATGCTGTAAGTTTCATTTAAAACCATTTTAAAGCCCCACTCTGACCATCTTGTGATCTATTGAAAAAACGTTCTCAGTGGTCTTTTAATGACTTTGCTGTTTTTAGCTAGTTTCTGCAGAGCTGTAGTAGTTCATTTATTGGCCTCTGAGATACTGCTTATTGAATCCGGTTTTCATATCAATACTTTCCTGTGTGAAAACAAGGAGGGAGCAGACAAACAAACTATGTTCATGAAAACCTTTTTATTTTAAAAACAATAAAACACAATGTATTAATTTAACCTCCTCTGCAACACTAAAATAAAATGATCAATATATGTAAGCGTGTCTTTGTAATTATTTACATTTTAAGTACAACAACTTCAACTATCTAGCTAGCATGCATACCTGCTGAAATAATCTCTGCACTAGACGTCTCACTTGGAGGGTCAAACACTGTGCACCTCTCTGCGAGAATCTGGTGTCTTTTAGCGCTGTGTTTGAACAGGTTGCTGGTGCTGCTGCCCTTACAGCCATGTTTTTGTTACAGCTGAGACAGTGCACGCTGTCTGCATCTATTTTAGAAAAATACAGCCACACTTTGGACCTTTTTACTCTCAGCCGCCCCGTCATCTCCGTGCATTTGTCGTCACTCTTCAGCAAAGGAATTTGATAGCAGCCCCTCTCCTTCAGGCTCGAGCAGGAAAAGGTGAGGAAAAAGGGAGAGAAGATCCGCCTTTTTAAACCACAACGAAACTAAGTAGTGAATGCTGTGTCTGCGTTGCTGCCACACCGCTGCGCCAGTACTGTCAACAATTCTGCTGAGTAGGGCGGTTAATCGATAAATTAGAATTTTTAGTTTTAGACAATTTTTGGGGGGGAAATTGAGATTTTATTTTCCCAGCTCTCTGGTTACTTGGGCTTCTGTTGTTTGGAGTAAAGTCAGGGCGCCCGTCTCTCGCAACGAGCAGACAGGAAAGCGGCAGCAAGCAGAGGCGCTTCTTCTGTGAGGCCAAGGAAAAAAAGCTTGTTGTGCACAATATTTACACATGTTTAAAAAAAGAAAAAACACCCCACCACACACACACCAACACACACACTCTGTGTAGAGTTTAGCTTAGGCTGATGGAGCAGCAGGATGTGATAATGGAGGATAAACCTGCTGGACTCACAGCAGCAAGAGTTTGAAAAAAAGTGTTGCTTTGGATACAGCCATGTTGTTACACATTGAGTTCCTCTCTCTGCCCTCAATATAATATAATTGAAATAAAATAACACCTATAGTTTTTCTTTGTAAAATAATGGCATAATTTATCTGGTAAAAAATGTGTCTGACTGGTAGATCTTTTTAATCTACCGTCCAACTTGGCTGGTGAGTCAAAAGTGAAATGTTGACCAGTGGGGTTGTGACTTTAACTTTGGAGCATCAAACCACACACAGCAAAATCTGTTTGAAGGTCGTAGCTGCCAAAAGTGGGAGTACAACAAATTTGTTTCAACAGCTGAAACGGACAAGAAGTGTTTCTCTTTATAAGATGTTTAAGCTAGTTGTAGCTCACAAAACATCTGCTGCATTGATATACAAATGTGTTTAAAGTTTGTTTTTATTTGTGTTTGCGCATATTTCCAAAGGAGATGTTAAAATAAAATAGTCTTTGTTAATTATATTCTGCCATTTGTAATTTTTTTTTAAAGAAAGTAAAAGGAGGGAGAAAAAAATAGATTAAAATCAAAAGACAAACTTGGTGTGAAAAAAAAAATCTGAGATTTTATTCTTTGGCCATTTCACCCAGCTCTACTGCTAGTGCTGAAACTCATTGCCCTGGTAAAAATTGATGACATGGCACCAGTACAAAACGATACTGGTTTTAGTACCACATCCTCATTGCTGAGAACTTTCTGTTGACATGCTCTCCTGCTAGCTTACAGCTTCTCACATTCCAAACCGAACATTACTGGATGCAACAAAAAAGATAAGCGATATTGGAGCTATCCAGCCGTGCAGTTACACTACAAGTGGATGTATTAGAGTGGAGCAGATCAGGAAACTTCACATCACAAATTGCACCTTTTTCCAACTGCCTGTTTTGTAAGCTCCTGATTTACACTAATTTGAATAAAGAAATATTCAAAGATGCAATATTAGGCGTAAATTTCCCAAAATATCTCCCCTACCATCAGAAAAATGCCACAAGATCATGTTAAAACACCTTTTTCATCAGAGTGAGTGAGTAAAATGTTGTGTAAAAAAGAGCTTGATGATCAGAGGGGACTTCATCAGCTATCCATTCCATATTTTTGAATAAAACAAGTGTCAGAAGTTAAAATGTGTCCCATCTCACCGGCTTTAAACTCAACTCCTGGAAGCTCCACGAAGCAAAGTTCCTTCTGTCCATGCTCACAGCCCTCCACGGCAGCTGCCACGGCATTCTCCTTCTCCTCACTATCACATTCAAACTCCTTGTCCTGGAGACGCAGTCGAATCTGCTGCATCTGCTGGCCGTAGCGCTGCTCCTCACCAACCTGTTTTAAAATGGCCAGCGTCTCCTCCAGCTTGGTTCGGCCGTGCCAGGAGTAACGGTTCTTTGCAGAGCGGCTCACCATATGAAGGCTTTCTAACACGTTCATGATGTCATAGATACGTCTGCGCTCTACATCTGCAGGAAAAGGAAACCAAACATGCTCAACTGCATTGTAGTGGAAAAGCTAAAACATTTTTACACTTTGATTATAATTAATAACTATACAGGCAAAATGCATACTCAGCTCAGTGGCCACGTCATCCAGGCAGATGTCACTGAGGGCTGGTTTGGGGTAGTCTGGGTATCGGGCCAGGAACTTTCGACAAAGCAATCCAAGACTTTTATCTTTTCTACTTATCATTTTCTCAGATTCTTCTCCGTTTTCAGAGTCCTGCCACGAAGCGACAGGTGAGTACATCTTCACCTTGAACGCTCTAACTCTAAGAGGTCAATGCAAAACTGTATACCTGTGTCGGGTCGAGAGCGTCCCGATCCTCACTGTCCAGACACAGCTCCTTCTCTCGGTTCCTGATCTCTGGACTTGCAGCACTGATGAGTATTTTTAGGTTGGACGTTGGAGTCCAGGGATCGACAGAACCCACCTCCATCCCCTTCTTTGGTGTAGAAAGGGGACCCATTGTTCTCCACCCGTCAAGTCCTCGAGCAGACTGCACAAGAGTCAGATCATTTCTATTAGCATACTAAAATAAATAAATAAATCATTGCTTTTGGTGGTTATAAGTTGACACCGGTGTTCGGACGCAGAACACCAGTGTTTGAATGTGTGGGTGAACGGGATTGTGATTGTAAATCGCTTTGGACCTTCTGAGAAAGCAGTAAAGCACTGTACAAGTTTACACCATTTAGCATAGAAAACATTCAGTGAAAGTAAACTTAGCAGACATTACTATTTGACAGTGTTTTCAATGTAAATGTATTAGAATTGAATATAACTTTATTGATCCCATAAACTGGAAAAGACCTTGTTGCCATTGGAATTTTAAAAAAAGCAGGTAGGTACATAAAAATATGAGTTAAAGCTAAACTTATTGACTCTGCTTATAATGATTTTAAAACAACTTTATATTATATTCAACATATTAACTCAAATGTAATGGTTGACTTATTAGGTTACAACAGTCTAGCATTCTAAAACTCATACAATTTACAACTCAAACCATCTATTTTATTAAAATAAATCAATAAAATTAATTCTGCACGGATGTGTGTCGCAATAGTACGCCAAAACCTTTAAAAACAATTCAAATTACTAGTTTAATATTGGCGGTAAGTGACGCAAGCTCCGTCGAATCAGCGGGCCTAACCGACGCCTGTGTCCCGCCCTTTTTGAGTAGAGCAACCAATGAAAGCGCGGCACGTGACAGCGCACAGGAAGTGGAGAGTGTCCCGCGCAGGTAAACTGTTTTTGAAATCCTTGGCGCGGAACTGTTGTGGTGGAAAAAATTGCCATTTCCCTCAAGTTTTGATGCAATTGATAAAGCAACAATTCGACTAATAAACGGATAAGAGGGGATTTAAAACTACTTGAGTGTCAAACAACGTCAAATCACTCTAAACGTGTTATTAGCATTGGTCGTAAAGGGCGCCCACCGACATTCACCGAAACAGTAAACCGGTCATTCTGGTCCCACAACACACAACCGCTGTACCCTGAAGAAATAATAACGAATAAACTAAACTCGTAGCAAGCGGAAAGATCATCTTAAACTGAGGAGGCGGCAACACGCTGCGACCCCAAAACTCTACTGTTCAATTCAGATTTAAGTACACGTTTTCAGCGTTTAATAAAACGAGCGTCATTTTACTTACTCAAACCCGCCGTCTCTCCTTCTTAAAGAATTCCCATTCCCGCTGTAGATCCCGCACATTCACTGGACGGTTATGGGATTAAAAGTAAATGCTCTTAACAAACTGATTGTCCCCAAATAGAACAGAGTGGTGTTTGTCAGGAAGTCCTAATAATCTTTCTTTAACCCTCTTTGTTATCAGACAGCGGCCCGCTGATCAACTTTGCTGGAGTTTTGAAAAAGTTTTCCCGGTAGTGGGACTGGCCACAAATATTTGACCCGCCCAATCTGAGCATGCGCGCATACGTCACTTAAAGGGGTGGGGCGTAAAAAAGTTAGCATAAAATAAGTGTCAGTTAAGCTTCTCACAAATTAATCTCTTTGAAGTTCAAAATAACTTTGCTCTTTAGAATTGTATGTTTCATTTTAAAGGCTCCGATCCTCCTTCAAACTCGAAATTTTAAAATAATAAAATGAAATATACTACTGTACAAAAGTTTAAATGTTGACACTGGCCAACACACACAACACCTTTCATTAAAAAAATAACCCTATACATAAAACAAGACTTGATTTGCCATATGCTGTATTTTTTTTTTTACTGTTACTAGCAAATTTGATCTAATATCTGAAAGTATCCTAGTGTATAATATCTTAAAAGTATCTAATATCCTAAAGGTGGTCCTTTAACAATGAAAACGCAGTTTTTAGCAAAAAAAAAAAAAAAACTGTCATTTTTTTAGGATTTACCTACGACAGGAATTCATTAAAAAAAATCACCTCTGAGTTGTGGGCGGGACCTTTGGAGCAAAAGTAACCCTCCACTGATATTCCATTATCCAACCGTTTAGACTCTCCTGCTGGCTTACACCAAACTAACATTAGCATACCAAAAAAAGAAAAAAAGTAGAGCAATATCGGAGCTATGCAGCCATACCGTTTTAAGGCAGATATCAGCTCAGACGAAAATAATGCAGACGTTAATGGATCTATTTGTCCACAAGTGGATTCATCGGAATGGAGCAGAGCAGAGATGGCCCACTCATTCCAGTTTCTGCGTCAACAGAAAGCTTTTTCAAATGGCAAGTTTTTAATTTGCTCTTCATCCATCACAATTTGAATAAAGACATATCTAGAAACAGTTTTAATCCTACAAAATTTTATTTATACAGTGCACCTGGAAAATTCACAGCGTCTCACTTCTTCCACATTTTATTATGTCACAGCGTTATTTTAAAATGGATTAGATCAGTTTTCTTTTTTGAAAATTTGTTTGAAAAAGACCTCATAATGACTATGTAGAAAAGTTCTTTTGAAATTGTTGCAAATTTATGAAAAATAAAAACATCTGAAAAATGATATGTACAGAAGTATTCACGGCCTTTGTTGAAGCTCCAAAGTGAGCTGAGGTTTATTCTGTTTCCACTGATGAGTTTTGAGATGTTTCAGCTGCTTCATTGAAGCCAACCTGTGATAAATCCAGTGGACAACACTGTCTACATGAGGTCCCAGGGTTGACAGTGCATGTCAAAGCACAAACCAAGAATGAAAGAAAAGGAATTGTCTGTAGACCTCAGAGACAGGATTGTCTTGAGGTACAAGGCTGGGGAAGGGTTCAGAAACATTTCTGCTGCCTTCAAAGTTCCAATGCGCACAGTGGCCTCCATCATCCGTAGGGGGAAGGAGTTTGGAACCACCAGGATCCTTCCTAGATCTGGCCAGGCATCTAAGCTGAGTGTTCGGGGAGAAGGACCCTGGTCAGGGAAGTGACCAATAACTGTTGAGGAAAAAAGTTAATTCTGAATCAAGAAACAACTGGAATCTGCTGTCTGCTTAAAGGGTCTGTTTATTCAAGAATACTTTCAGAAGATCTTCATTTTCAGAAACCGATCATCAATCGGAGCCCAAATGCAGTTAACCCAGTCAGATGAAAGAAGCCCCCGAATATCTTTTCGGTCCCATTTTATAGATCAGAGGGTGTACCTAACGCATTGCACAACCACTCTCATTGCAATAGACACACATGTGATTCTGGCAAATTCTACCGGAGGAACCATTCACTCCCACCAGCCTATATGTTAACTTTTTCCAGGAATCTTTGTTGAAAACACTTATCAAGAAACCTGGCTTGGCGGACTGGTTACGAAATGTGTTTTTACCAAAAAGGAGAACAGGGAACATTCCGCAGACAGTTTCCTGGACAAACTGGACGAAAACATTATCAGTCATGGGTTAGCTCTGGTTATAATTCCAGATGCTGGTTATCAGACTCCCAAGATGAGGAAGGAGCAAATCTATTCCTAACATAATCCCCCCTCAAGGTCGCAAAGCGACCTTCAACCAACCAGAACTCTACCGTCACTGGTCAGCAAGACCCTAAAAGGAACCCATTTACATGAACCAAGCCGTATAGCAAGCCAAATTCCACCCATAAGATTTGCCAGAAACAACAAACAGACATACACTAAATGTACAGAACCTGAATGAGTACAAATTAAGCAGTAAATGAGACAAAATGACGAGTACAACAGAAGTAAGACCAAATTAAACGCATAAAACATAAGTGAAATAATACTAATATATAATAATGGAATAGTGACAGTACATTTCAGAAACTGAAACTGAGAATGAGTTACGAGGTGTAATCAGAATACAGTAAAATGAATACTAAAGAGCAGTCATACATAATTTTTAATTTGCCGCAATTAGTATAAATACTGCAAAAACAACACAAACGAATAAAACAACTAACCACTATTGTAACTGCAACACAATGGTTACTGCAAAATTAACATACTACACTAAGGAAACATAATGACTCCCTAAAATAAAGATTGACACAACTGCAAGTTCATTCTCTGTCAGCTGCTCATGGCATTAAAACACCTCATTGGACCAAACTCTCCTTTAGCTGCAGAAAACAGCTATCCTCCAGAAACAACAGAAAAAATAAAATGATAATTCCACAACTCTCCGTCAGGCTCCTTGATCATAGTTGCTTTTCTCTCTCACGTTGGGGTCACACACTTTGGGCTTTTGTAGCTGAACCACAGTGTCTCCGTTAATCATCCTGCCTCCAGCTGGAAAGACTGGAGTTTCTGATCTCATCCATACTGTTGCATCCATCTAATGTTGGTAGAGCAGCATTTTCAGTGTTTCAAGTCATCCCTAAACCAATCACGTCCAGTTCTTGCTCTTGTCTTTTCTCCAGATTAGTCAGAAACCCAACTACAGTCTGCTCATTGTCATGTCGTCTTTAGTAATAGCCTTCAGTATAAAAACCTCTTACCCTGCAAAATTTGTGTTATTGAAACTTGTATCTAAACACCAAAAGAACCACTCCACTCTAAGTAAACTTATATTTAATCCTTTATGAACCCTTGTCTGTAAGCGAGTCTGTGAGTCTGTCATTCTAAATTTTTTCATTACACTTTTATCCTATCTTAATTAATTCTACTTAAGAAATACATGTCAATGTTAAAAATATACAATTTCCTTAAAGTAGGCCTACTACTAGACACAAACCAAACTCTAACAAAATCCTGTGACTGTTAAACCCATAATTTTAAAGGATCAGAACCTCATGAATCATGAAAAAACAAAATGCACTAACCAACACAACTCCCTATTTAGTTCTTAATAAACAACATTAAACGAGGAAATAATAAACAAAAATTGTCTTCAGGGAGAAAAACTTTGGCACAAACTGTTCTATGATTAACTTGAAAATGTATTTCTCAACTTGAACTGTAAGTTAAATAGAATAAACCCTGTAATATTTGTGTAACCTAACGCTCCCCCCTCTGATCATAACCATGATCAATAACTAAACACGACCAATAACTAAAGAGGGACACATGCACACCTCTAGGGCCTGTAACTGTACCTCGAAATGTTTGTCAAACTTACACAGTATGCCAATTTATAATTCCACTCCAGAAGTACCTGTGAAAATCAACATTCAACAAACACCCAAACATTATCCTCTGTTATCCTTTCATCCACACAACCCACCTTAGTCATAAAAAACACTTGTCAGTCAAAACAAATTAAAAGTCATCAAGTTGATGGTTCATCACCCAAAGTGACTTGGCAGATGTTAGTGAGCTTCACTGAAATTCCAGGCTGTTCTACTTCTGTGTTCACTGCCCCCCCCCTCAGAGGGACTTCCTTCTCCGTCTGACTCGCTCCTCTCAGAGTTCCTGTCAGGCTTTCTTTTCTGCTCTGTGTTTCCTGCGATCAGTTAACATAGCATAAGCTCCAAACAGTGTGTGACCCATCAATCAGCTGACCACGTCACAGTGCCTCACAGTGATCACACCAGCTCACGCTGTCGCTCCACATGGACCTCTGGGCCTCATCGCTTTATCTGTTTCTCCACTCTCAGCATAAACACTCAATTTCTGTAATTATACACACTCTTGGACAGCAGGACAAAATCCACATTCATATAAAATCTCAAATGCTAAAGCAGCGTCTTCTTAATGCAAATATCAGTTGACCAGAAGTATTTTATGCTGTTCAAGCAAAACGGATATAGGAGCTCTCATGCATTAACTCAGCAAAGCAGGAATCAACCCATTTCCTGATTGTTCCAGTGTAGGTTTAGACTGTTAGTAACTTCAATATTTAATCACATATTTCTCACTACGTATTACTCATCATGCACACCACACATCCATCATTTATCACTCAATCATTTTTCAAAGGTGACATCATAATGTGCATTGGATTACTAAATCAGGCTATGACAGATTTGCATATGAGTTCACATAAATTTTCTTCTGTACTTGGACAAATTTCTCACCAATCACCAAAACTCGTAGAAGTAATACTAAACATTTCCTTAAATTAAATCTGAAATCTGAATGATTTACAAACACATTCCTTCACATTCAAAACTGGAAAGAAAACATGTTAAATAAATCCACAATTCACCCTGAAATTCTAAAAGGGTCTGTGAGGGGACACATTTACTAATTTAATCTCATCAAAATAAAGTCCTATCACATAAATTTGGATATAAAACAAATAATACACCAATAATCAAATATACCACACCTGGAAATTCTCACACCACAGTCTATTAAACAAGATCTATAAGGAAAACCAAGATCCTTTGTGTTACTCGGCATCTAAAGACTACAATGTAATGACATGTAACAGTTTGTAACATTTAAATATTTCTTCAAATAATTTGTCTCTGTTATGACTTATTAATTCCTGATCCATTTACACCGGCATATTCCTATTATTCCGAGCTTTACTTTTATTCTCACCCAACTTTATTTCCTTAGCATCTTAGAACTCTAATTTACCTGGACTAATTTACAAAAATAACTTACAGAAAGCATAGAAGCTAAACATTTAGGTTGAATATGTGAGCTGAGACTTTTGCTCAAAGTTTAAATAAGAAATCTGTAACTAATAGAAGGTTTAAATAGTCTTTGAGTTATACTGTTGTTTTAAACGCTTTGTATTGATTTGTCTCACTCTCTGGGCCAGGACTTCTTGGAAAAGATTGTTGATCTCAATTTGTACTTTTCTGGTTGAAACAGGCTTCGATAAATAATTAATTATATGAAAGTAAATTGTTGACCTTAATACACAAAGGGATGAATTATTAACTTCACTGTGATCATGTTTCACTAAACTACACACATACTTAGATTAACTTCTAATTACTACATCTAATTTCTGACTTCATCTTTGTGGCCAACCTGCATTTTCCAACAAGAGTTTAAGTCTTCAATACCCTAATCTATTTTATGAACTTTGTTTTGTTGAAACCTTAATTGTCCAAATGATTCTTAATACTAAGCAGCAATATTCAAATTTTACTTTACTGTTTATTTCAGTGCTCTGCATGACAATGTAGAATATTTCATTGAAGTCATAAACACAAGACGACCCCCCTCTGCATGCATTTTGTTTGAATCCTAATTTTTTAAGCTAATGTAGCAATCTTCTTTTAAAAAGTTTTATATACCGGATCTCACTCTAATTTATGTTTGAATTATTTGACCTTTGAATTTTAAACTTATATGACAATTGTTGTGTTATGTTTTGTTATTCAATGTGTTGTTGTGTTTATGTGTTGTTGTATTATGTTTTGTTGAACTAGGTGTATTATTGTTATGCTGTGTTGTGTATTGTTGTAATATGTGTTGTTCTGTTATGGGTTATGTTTTGTGTTGTTTTACTATGTGTTGTTGAACTGTGCTGCTGTGTTATGTTTTGTTGTATTGTTATGAGGTGAAACTCTTTCTTTCTTTTTGTGGTTTTATTTGCATGCTTTTATGTTTGGGTTTTGTGTTTGTTTCACCTCTGAGACTGAATCCCAGATTGGACACACCTGGTGTCCAATCAGTAAGGTGACAGCCTGCCCATAAAGCTGGAACTGGCAGTGTGAGAAGTCAGCTGGAAGTGATTGCAAGAGACAGCAGTCAAAGGAATGCAGTGGCCGGTGGGGTTGGAGCAGAAAGAGTCTTCTCCAGGACAAGGGGCTGTGACCCCACGTACACTCAGAGGCAGGGTGAGGAGCCCTGCCAGTGTGTGAGTACCCTTGTCCTACCCAGTGGCCCTCTCTCTCCTTGCAAAAGAGTTAGACCTGTATACCCCTGCAAAACTTGGGTACTGGCAGAACCTTTCATGTTGCAGGTGGACATTTGGAGGAGCAGCCCGCTACACTTGTGAGGACTGGATAAAAGGCGTTACTGGAAGAGGGAGATGGGATTTTGGCCACCTGCAGGATCTGATTTCCCAGCATTTTTATGGACACGTTTACTTTTTTAGAATATTTTATGGGGTTCCCCTCAGACTTTTTAACTGTTTTTATTACTTTTTTTTTTTTTTTTTTTTTTTTTTTTTTTTAAATTGGGATTGTAATTGTTTTGATTTTTAACAGTGTTGGCTTTGTCTTGCTGTGGGTCTGTTTTATTATTATTTTTTTTATTTTTATTATTTATTTTTTTTAAACTTGTCCTGTCCAACAGCTGAGCAAACAGGTATGAGCTGAGAACCTCTTGTATTAGACAGATTTTACTCTTACAATCAGGTGTTATAAATCATAGCGAACACAAAATGTATGTTGGTATAAGCCCCTT
>BSAI01000104.1:436212-494517 GCA_036245035.1 Adrianichthys oophorus
CAGGCTCTCCTAATGTTTGTGGGTCTGTTTTATTAAATCAAGACTGTAAAATAATCCTCTGTTCGGCAGTTCGTTGTGTGGTGCTCTTCCCCTGGTCCTGAACCTTCCTGTGACAATTTAGTGGGACGCCCCCACCCATTGGCAAGGGTGGGGCCTGACAGTATTATGTGTTGTTGTATCATGTGTTGTGGGTTGTTGAATTATCTGTTGCATTGTTGCGCATTTACCGTTTTGCGCATTCAGAGTTTCCTGCATTCACAGTGTTATGCATTTACCGTTGTACGCCTTCAGTGTTAGGCATTTAAATTTTTGCGCATTTTATCGCTTTCAGTGTTACTCATTCACATTGTTACGCATTTACCGTTTTGTGCATTCACAGTGCCCAGCATTTACCGTTTTGCGCATTTACAGTGTTACACATTTACAGTTTTGCACATTCAGTTTCATGCATAGGGCTGCACGGTGGCGCAGTGGTTAGCGCTCCTGCCTCACAGCAAGAAGGTTCCCGGTTCAAGTCCTGGCTGGGGGACCTTTCTGTGTAGAGTTTGCATGTTCTCCCTGTGCATGCGTGGGTTTTCTCCGGGTACTCCGGCTTCCTCCCACCGTCCAAAAACATGCTTCATAGGTTAATTGGTCACTGTAAATTGTCCCTAGGTGTGCATGTGAGTGTGCATGGGTGTGTGTTTGTGGCTCCTGCGACAGACTGGCGACCAGTCCAGGGGTGTACCCTGCCTTCGCCCATGAGTAGCCGGGTTAGGCTCCGGCAACCCCGTGACCCCGAAAGGGATAAAGCGGATTGGAAAATGAATGAGTTTCATGCATACAGTGTTATGCATTTACCGTCTTACGCATTCACAGTGTTAAGTATTCAGAGAGAGAGAGCGCGCGCGCTTGGTGTGAGAAGATTTCTTGAGTTTCTTTTCTTTCTTTGGTTTCACTTCTTCGTCATCCTTGTCATTTTGTTCTGACAGTTCCTGCTGGATTTCTTGGAGACGATTCCTGCCTCCATTCACCTGCATGTCCTCTTCTTTTTCCTCCTACTCCTCAGGCTGCTCTTGGATTTGGATGGTTGGATGTGTGGTTTCCTCCTCATCCTCTCCTGATGCTCTGTCTGCACAGACACCGGTAGCATCACTTTGACCTCCCAGTGTTTTTTGCTGTCCTTCTCCTGCAGGAGGTCTTCCAGATCTTAAACTTGAGCATTTCAGATTTAAAGTAACATATTTATTAGAATAAAAACATATGTTGGAAGAGGATGCCATTATCTTGACAGTTTTTACTCATGATCAGAAGCAGACATATTTACAGTCATGCAAATGTGGCCCACATATATATTTGAAAGAGAGTGGAAAGAAGTGACCTTGTATAATCCCATCCCTTTTGTGTTATTTCTTTAAAAAAAAAAAAAAACTTTTTCACCTAATTATCATAACCTAGTGCTTATCAGGTCAAGTGCAGATTATTTATCAAGAAACCAAATTATCCTCAGAAAATATTCTTACACAATTTCAATAAACATTTATGTGAATCACACCTCCTGTAACAGGTATGTCATAGTTTTTGTTAGAACATCACAAACTGCCCCATCTTTTGGGTTTAACGCCCTCTGCAGTTCTTTTTTTATGGAGCTAGATGGCGCGAAAGCCTCGCTTACTGTTAATTGCCATGGAAACCGACGGGCGCCTTCAAGGGATGCTGCAATCAGACACAAGTCGAACTTCAAGAACGTCGTGACGTCATGTCATGGCTGTGAAAGAGCACAGGTGCGACCCTGACGCTGCCTTCAATGCTCAGTTGGAAATTATACTACCTCTGTCACACTGTCCAAACCAGAAAGTGGTGCATTCTGCAAGATGTTCAGACATCATTTTACATAGAAAATCAAATGTTAGCCTGAAATGAGCTCGGATTATTTTCCATATTTTGTTGTAATTGTTGGTGAAAATCCTCACATGAAGCGGGGCCATTTTACAAGGTCACAAATTGCTACTTCTGAAGTATTCAAATGGTATGGTATGGATCCTTGAAAAAGCAAGCTAAAGGCTAACATGACGAAACACGTATCTAAATGATGACGCTTGATGTGTGTGTGTGTGTGTGTGTGTGTGTGTGTGTGTATTGGAGGGGCTCGTTCCTGACAGCCCCTGAACGCACCACCGGCTCTGTCGCCTGCAGACAGAGGCGCGGACCGCGTTTACGCACGAGGCAGGGAGAGTCTCCGTGGACGCCGAGCGGCGCAGCGGAGGCTCGGCGTTCGTTTGACGCACAGAAACTCGTCTGAATGTCGACTTTTCCCGGGTTGTCGTCGCCGAGCCTTTCCATGAGTCCACAGACATCTGGGAGAGACAGCCGGTCCGACAGGTAGATCCAGTCAGCCCTCCTCACACATCTTCTGCAGGGATGCTGCAGTAAAGCCTTTGCTCATGCACAACTAGAGCCCTTCAAATCATGTAAAGGTTGAGTGCATGAAATGAATGTAACAGCACAAAACAATCTCTAACAACAGCAAAGTGGGCTTTTTGTGTGCTGTTTTATCAAACTATTGAAGTCAACACCTGCACTAATTAACTTGCATATGGTTTGCGCAAGGTATGTTCACGCGCATCTGTAAACTTGTGTTTTATTGTGAAATTCTTGGAAAACTTTAACCTGTCGTGCGTGACCTGTTGTGCACTTGCGCCTGAATGAACAAAACCTCTGCGCAGTACTGTCCGCATGTGAGGTCACAACTTAGACCGTTTCTCTACCCTTGATTTCTTTAATCAGCAAATAAGTAAACTAGAACGTTCCATGTGAATGCCAGGAACAAGAAGTTAGATGGAAGCACAATTAACCCAAAGGCTCGTTTTTTCTTTTGTCTTTGATGATTATAACTTTCAGCCTATGAAAACCCAAGTTTCTGAAAATGACCTTATTCAAACCAAAATAAAGAAAACATGCACATGTTGTAAAAGCCTATTTATTTTGTTTATTTGCGTATCACCCATAGACAGTTCAAGTCTCCTCCAGGAAGAGAACCGAGATGACTTCTGGTTTGCATAACACTAAGTGTTCACTGTGAGCTAGTGGAGAGAACACCTGCTGGTCATTTCTGCTTCTCCTTCATTGCTCCGATGCTTGCTTTAGGCCTGCCCTTTTGCACCAGCAACCACAAAGAGAGAGCATCAGAACACAGTATGACTGGGGCTCAGCATGACTCTGAGGCTGGACCTCTCCAAAGACTGAGCAGCATCACGGTTTTTCTGGAACAAAGTTGATGGACAGACAGCTCCTCCAGCTTTGGGATAGACATTTATATGAAGGAGACTGAAGTGCTTTGACCTGGCGTTTCCCACTCAGACAGCCTGGATGTTGAGCTTTTGAAGAGCTTATGGGAAGATGGCAGCAGGAGCAGAGGGAAGTCCGCATCAGCACCAGAGGAGGAAAGCTTTGCTGCATGGATTGGAGGACCAGAAAAGGGTGAGTTTGACGCTGAATGCTCCACAAGCTTTGCTGTGATTTGGTTGATAAATGTACTGAGGTTCAACAGGGAAAATAAGCTGACATCATTGTGCACTTCTGTTTTAATGAATTTGAATTTCCTATAGAAGGTAGTTTAAGCTAGTAATGTAGAGCAAGATGGCGAGAGTCTGACTTCTTTTCTCTTTTATTTTTGATGATTATAACTTTCAGCCAATGAAATCCCACACTTCTGAAAATGTCATTATTTAAGCTAAAATAAAGAAGTGCAAAAAAGTATGTATAGATGACTGCTGACGTGTGTGGCATGGCTTGATTGTTATGGAAGAGCAGGGTCCTGTTTTAAGGAGGAGGTTGAACACAGCCTGAGCGGAAAAGGAAAAACTAAGTTCAGCCAACCTACTGCAGGAAACCAAACTTTTAGTTCACATGTTATTAGTTTCACTAGATCTGAATTGTAAGTCTATTAGCTTATTGTGTGCATGAAAAAAGGGGAGAATCTTCAATGTAGTTCTTCCGCATGGTGATAGATAAAGGAAAAAGAGCCGACATGTTTTGTGAGATTTGAACTGCTGAGCATCAGTTTAGGTTCTGGTCCTGGTAGCTCTTGACGCTCTTACTTCTGCAGCAGTTGATTCCTTGTGTTCACTCCTTGTGAGTCTTCTTCTAATTCTGGATGCAAGTCAGATTCAAGTCTCACTCCATTTATTTTTGATGTAATATAAAGCGTCCCCAGTGGTTTTTAATTCTGATAATGCCGTTTTTAGCCAAAATCTGTGTTGCAATCTAGGCTATATTGTCGTGTCTGCAGAGCAGCAGGAGGTCGTCAGAAATTTGTTTCTGAGCTGTGGGTGAGACCATTAGGACTGAGCAATTCCCCCTCCACCCCCCTTTCCCATCACCTGCAGTTGAGAGTTCTCTGTTTACACTTTCTCCTGCTCACTCACAGCCTTTCACACCCCACTATACATTACAATGGCAACAAACTGGTGAGCAATATTGGAGCTAATCAGCCGTACAATTCTGAGGCGGACGCCAGCTCAGACGAGGAAAACTGACAGTGTATGTCAATGTCTGTTCTAAGTCATCAGAAAAATGTGACAAGAACAGGTCAGAGGTTTTTATTATGCTCCTATAGTATGAAGGTAAAAATGTGTCAAAATGCAAAGAATTCAAGATTAAAACTGTGTTTTTGAGAATTTTTTTATTCAAATGATGATTTATCAGGAGCAGATAAAACCTGTGGTTTTAAAAGCTCAAGTTCGTGACCTAGCAACTTAAAATGGGCGGGCTGAAGTTTCTCTGCTCCGCCTCAATTCTGAAGCATCCACGTGCAGACAAATAGATCCATTATCATCTTCATTTTCCTTGTCTGAGCTGGTATCTGACTGAAACCTGTACAGCTGGATATCTCTGATACTGACCACTGGATTTTTATACGCTAACGTTAGCTTGGGATTGTGAGGTTCTGTAAGCTAATGGCAGGCAGAAAGCGTAAACAAAGGAATGGTGGGATATTAACGAAGGCTTACTTCTGCACCAACAGTCTCACCCACAACTCAGAGGCAAATTTCCAATGAGCTCCGGCTACTCTGCAGAAAATATGTCCTAAAAAAGCGACAGGCTTTTGATTTTTGCTAAAAATGTCATCATCATAATTAAAAGACCAAGCGATTAACGTGAATCATGTGATTCTGATGTGGGGAGAAGCAGCTTTTCATATTGGCTTTGCACCGATGTGCAACACATTATTAACGTAAAGTGTTGCATGACAGCACAAAGCTGCTTTTCTCAGCAACAGAATTCACTAATTGACATTGTTTGGGTGACCACTTCACTGCTGTAAAGAATTACTTCTCAAGACAAAGCTACTTTTCTCTGCTTCAGAATCAGCTGAAATTACTTTAATTGTGTAAACGGTGGATAAGGTATAATTGACCAAAGAATGTAAACATTGGAGCTAAAGCTCCAGTGTTGTAGGGTTAAACCATATGGAGCAATGATGCTCTGTACAAGTCTACTAGCATCAGCGGGATGAGAGAACCTGCCTTCTAAAGATGTGTGCAGGCTCACTGCATACAGCGAGTCAGCATCCACAGCGAGTGTCTCAGAGTAGCTATGAGACACTTTTTTGTACATCCATCAGCTACCCCCTACCACTACTGCAGTCAGTGATGGTAGGGGGCAATGCCATTCAATGCATCTACATGTCAGGCTTGTCTGACTAAGTACCAGCTTGCCAAACTCGCATCTAATGCCTTAGTCACAACTGCCCTACAGGCCCTGCATTCGGGTTGTCTGCGGGCAAACCTGCATGGTGTCCCGCAAAAAAATGTTGAGCCATAGACCCCTCTGTAAGCCTGTAGAGCACTTGTCCCTACAGGCATGAAAGAGGAATTTTCCCATTTGAGCATAACTACTATGAAGTTTCTTCACTTCTGTGATTGGAAATAGTTAACAGACAACATCTGCAAACAAAGTACCTGCTGCTTATGTGCAAAGTATTTCTAATTCTAATTGAAACAGAAGTAAAAGAAAAATAATGGAGTGATTTTTGTTGATGAAAAAAGGAAAAAACCCACAAGATGTTTTGAAGTTTGCTTCAGCTCCAAACACGTTAGCTGGCAGATTCTTGTCTGTGTTTTTTTTTTGTTGTCTTTTTGATTTTTTACATGTGAATTATTGATTTGATCAGGTGTGTTAAATGAGTCTCTTGGGAACATGTAGAACATGAATATTAAACAATGTGACTGCTGTCCCAGCTGCTGCTTTTCCTGAATGATCCACTGAAAGCAAATGTTTTCTATCTGTGAAGATGCTGCTGGAGCTCAGGTTCTAAAATTCGGCATGTTTGGTTTTTGCATTATGGTTGCATTTACCCAAGAATATGACTAAAATGATATTTAAGATTAAACGTCCCTCAGTGTGTGAGTCCCAACATTTTGAGGTTTCATGAAAAGCTTCTACTGTAGGCACAAGAATGAAGCAGTGAGTCTGATGCTCACCTACGCTGATAATGAACATCAGCCATCTTTAATAAATGAAGACAGTATAGTAAGATTTGAATTCCAGCTGGATTCTATGTGGTAAGATTTAGTGTCCATACTGAGTACCTGTGAGATTGATGTCCTGCATGTGATCCTCATGTCTGTGGGAGGGAATTGGATTGAGTTGTTATTTATTGTGGGTTTTCTGTCACATATCTTCTGCTACACGTATTAACATTAACTGAGCAGCAATGACAGATCTCTGTTGAAAAGCAGAGAATCTGGGTTTTGTGTTAGTTACATTTATTTGTGCTTTCATGCAAAGTAAACTTTAGAACTTGTCAGAAATTGTTTCACAAATAAAAGCATCATTGTTTTCCACGGGTTCAGATCAGGATCAGCCTAAAGAGAATGGAAAAACCAGATTATGAATTTGAAAAAATAATTGAAAATGTAAAAAGTTTTAAACTCAAAAGTATTGCAAACGTGACATAAATATTGAAAACTTGGGGAAAAAAAGTGAAATTGAAAAAAAAACAAAACATTCAAGCCACACTCCAATCATCATGTGATCTATTGTAAACGTGTTCCCATTGGTCTTTTAGTTATGATTTTAGCCTAAACCTGTGTTGTTTTCTAGAACATAGTTTCTGCAGAGTGGCAGGAGTTCACCTCTGAGTTGTGGGCAGAATTTTAGGCACTGAGATCGCTCAACCACATTTCCCATCATCCATCTGTTTACACATTGTCCCACTAGCTTGCAGCACAACCCCAATCTAACATTACAAGTGCAATAAAAATGGCAAGAAACATTGCAGCTATCCACGCATACAGATTTGATCCAGATACCAGCTCAGTTGAGGAAGACGTGCATGGATCTATTTCTGTAAGTGGATGCATCAGAATGGAGCGGAACAGGGAGCTTGGCCCACCAATGGTAGCATCTACATCAGGGGTCAGCAACCTAGCGCACGCATGTCATAGTTGGCACATGGATGTGTTACGCTCTTTTCTGTTCGGGGGGGGGCAATAACATAAAGGTAAACTAATATAAATATAACAAAAAGAAATAACACAAAACAGACATCTCCAAAAAAAGAAATTTATTTACACAGAAACAATAAACACCAACCAACAGTAACTTAAGTGAAGCAAAAGGCTTCAGGGTGAACCAAGGCCAACCCCCCCACCTATCTGAACAAAAAAAAACTTACCTGTTTATGAAAGAAAAGGGAAACCAATGACAAAACACTAGCCTCCCTAGTCTGAAACATAAACAGGAGAAAATGTGCACTACAGAAAATGGCAGTTCAATACAACATGCAAAACAAACAACATAACAAATAGAGAAGCGCACCAAGCTACAGTGAGACTGGTTGCAACCAGATTCCCTTCTCACAGGCCAGAGGTCCACACAGTGCTTTTAAGGCTGCCTCCATCAGCTTGGTTCCAATGGAGGCCACACCCTCCAGCACGACACCTGAAACAAATTAAAGAGAAACACAGAAATCCACAAAGATCCACAAAAACAAAGAGGTCACACTCTGACAGAAATAAAGTACACAATATAAAGAAAAACCAAATCCAAATACATAACATAACAGAGGGAAATATATGGGGTAAGGAAACTGTCAAAGAGAAACGTATTCATAAAGAAAATTTTTTATTAATAAAGAAAAAGTTGTATTCATAAATACAAAGTTGTGCACAAATTTATATTTTGTGCACAACTTTGCACAAAAAATATGAATACAACCTTTAGTTACGTTTCTGTTTTGAATACGATTTGTCTTTGTTTTGATACGACTCTTGCTTGTCTTGAATACGAATTTCTCCTGTTAAATCGCTGTCAAAAATACGTCACGGGGTCACAAACATCAAGTCCCAGACCATCGATTCAACTGAATGAGCATGATAGAATTAAACTTTATAGAATGTTATTGATCCCCTGGCAGGAAAATTATCTTGTTACTGTTGCTGCGCTGGAAAAAAAGATATAAACAGCCAAGTCCTGCCGCTTTTATTTTTGCCAGGCGACATCAGTGGAGCGTAAAAACAATAAAACGGACCCAGTGTAGGTACCAGATCTACTCAGCCTGTCAGAACGGCTCGGGGTCCTTCGACTAATGATGATGTACGGTAACACCACTTTGACAAACTATGTAGCATTGAGATCGTCTCGGGCTCATAATATTGTTGTTTTCATTTTACGTTTCCTTTTGTAACCTAAAGTTGTTTTTACTCATAACTAATAATTACATTTGTAATTTTAAGGTGTGCCTGACATAATTGTTTGTTGTGTCTGACATTATTATTTGTTACACCAAATATAAACTGTACTTTAATACATTGACAGAACATATCTGTTCCTGATCCCCACTTAGCCGGGCAGCCGGGACAGGAGGGGAGACTGCACCTGCCACAGGCTCTGGCAGCACCGTGGAGATAGTGGGCTAAGGAAATGGATGGAAATAACAAAGACAGCTAAGCTAACTCAGAGCTAAAGTAGGCTAACTGGCAGCCGACTGTAACAATAGTTAAAAAAAAATTAGAAACAGAAAGACAGTTGGGTATTCTGATCTTATTGACTTCTTTAATTTTCTTTTTTTGTTTGTTGTTACTGCCGCAAGATTGCCAGGAAGCCCGTTAGCATACTTTAGCTCCAAGTTAGCTTAGCCGTTTTAGTTTTTAGAGTTGATCCTCATTTAATGTGGGGGCGTGGCTTTTATTTTCAATATTTCTTTCAAGTTTACAAAGCGTACTTTCTTATAACTGTTATCAAAATTTTCAAATTTACAATCTGTTTTTCACCTCTTTGAGCTGACCCTAATTTGACCCCACAGTTGTCCTCCTATAAAAAGATCCAGGTGAAAAAAAATCACTGGAAAAAAAAAAGTATCTTGTTTGTTCTGATGGAAATATGGTTTTATTATCACTCACTTATGAGTTATGTTAAATTGTAACTATTGCTAACTTATTTTCTGATGGAACATGCATTGCCTCTATAAATGTGCACATTTGGTTGATACTTAGACAAAAACAGCAGCATTCCTAATTTTTTTATGTTTGGTTTTACATCTCCGTATTTAGTTTCAAAATAATGTAAGAGATTTGATCTTTGAGGATTTGATATTTCAACCCAGAGCTGGAAAAGAAAATACAAACATGTAAGTAAAAACTGTTTTTCTCTGCCTGAAATGTTGGCTTAAATGTCAAAATGCAGCTTCATCCCAAAATTCAATATTAATTTATCTCAATCAAATGTAAATCTCTTTAACGTGTTTTTGAGACTCTCGCCTAATAGATGTGATGGTTAAAAAAAAACGGTCAACCAGATTTGGTTTATCTTTTCAATGAAGACAATGAAAAAGATAAACCAAGTCCGGTTGACTGCTTTTTCACCTTTTGTTTTATCAACGGTTTCACTCCAAGAGCCTCATATTTAACTCGGAGACGGACATTTCTTCCTGGAGATGGACTTAATCCTGAACTGCTTTCAGGTTTCGGTTGTAGTGTCTTCCAGCCTGGATCAAGTCCCTGGAGAAATCACAACAGCCGTGCGGCAGTGTTAATGCAAGCTCCCAATTCACACCACGTTGCAAATGGAACTGAATATTGTTCATTGGTGACTGTTGATGAACCCTCTTTTTTCCTGGGCTTTTCTTTTGTGTTAGAATAGCAACATACATGTAGAGTAAAAGAGGAAGCAGTTTTCTTGTCCAAGTTCCTTATTCGATCAATCTTGTATTTCAAAATATGAGACACAAAAATAGATTACAAGCCTAATAGCAAGGAAGGCCATTTTTTAATCATTTGAATGTGATTATGAACTAAGACACTCACAATAAATACAATAATATCTCATTCTCAATAGAACATGGAAAGAACACGTTTCTTCTGGGAAATGTTCAACTTTTCTTTACTAGATAGTTTTTTTTTTTCTAATTTACAATGAGACGTGAGTGAGACATTATCTCCTATCCTGATATCCTGAAAGACATTTTACTAGCTTTTTACCTCAATACAAATAGGGTTGATAATTTGTTATATGCAGTATTTGAATGTGTGTGGCAATGGCAAGCTCCCAGCTCTGCAGTTATCTGAAAGAAGTTCAGTGGACGGTGTGTTGACGAAGGAGCAGCTCTCTGTGGTCGTCTGACAGCTGCTGGAAACATTGGTCTCCTGTTTAAAGAACGCTCTGCGTGATTGCTGAGCAGAGAGGAGTGATTACCTTTTACAGCAAACTTGGAGGTTTTCAGTTAAGGTGCTAGACATCAGCAGGTAGAGAAGGTATTTGGGGAAAGGGATGGCCGGTAAGAAGCAATGGCCGTCTTCAGCTTCTCTTTCAAACTGGGCAGCTGCAGAGGAAAGGTGGAGGGGCTAATTTTTTTGGAGGACTGTGTTTGTCCAGTCATGCAGCACTGAAGAGCGATGGGATTTAGGGGTTTGGACTTTAGGGGGAAGGGAAGCGGAGGGTGGAGGTGGGACCGGCATGAAACTTGTCGTGTTGGGGGTTGGGAGGATGCTGCTCGCTGGAGATGCTGATCGCGCCTCCATAACCATCTGGTCATCACTCTCTCCCTCCACCCTGAAGGATGGCAAAGGACAGGTGGTGCAGACTTGTCAGACTGCTGAGGCTCGAGCTACTGGGGTTATTGATGGATGATTATTTCATTCTAATATTTACACCAATGTGAGCTGGACCTTTCTCATTTTGGATCTAAAATAGTTTAGGTAAAACTATTACTAGCTTACAGAAAAAAGGTGTGAACTCACATTTCAACATTTCTGTCCTGTGACAAACTGAGCCTGAATGTGACTTGATGTATCAGTGACTCAACCAGCAGGATACCAGATTGTCAGGTTGTCCCGGCCTGCACAGGGTTGTAATCCATTTCCAGGAGGTCAGTGGGTGGGATTTGGTTCAGGGTAGGTAGCCAGCTGATGAACAGGTGCTGCAGTCCACTCCTGCTGTGATGGGATTTCCTCTTAACAACCAACAAACCCTTCAATGTTACAGCAAGTGGAAATGGACAGGGAACAGCCTTTATGAATGAGGAACTATTATGTCCGTGATTTTTGAAAATATTACTTCCACTATGATAAAAAGAGCTTTTAATGTGTTCTTGTAGGATTTTTCTGATGATGGAGAACATATATAAAGAAAGTTGGGCTGAAAAGTGTGTTTCTCAGAATTTCTTTATTCAAATCACTGTGAATGAGATAAAAAAAACAACGGTTGTAAAAACTTGTATTTGTTATGTAGGAAATGCGCTCGGAAGGCCACAAGCTCCCTGCTGTGTAGCTCTCTAGCAAGCAACACAGTTTTTTTGATTTTGGCTAAAAAGGTCATAATCATCATTAAAAGACCAATGGGAACACTTTTACAACAGATCTCAAGATGATTGGAGTGGGTCTTTAAACTAAAAAGAGAACTCACCTCTAAGAGGAAAGTGAATGATCTTTCAAATGTGTTCTAAATACGTGAGGTACAAAGATGTATTAGATATATATTTGCCCAGTTTAAAATATGTTGGTCATAAATGATTTAATTCAAGAATTGTGTCATATATTTCCTCTGTAGGTCAGGGTGAGGGTCTAACTTGGCTGTGGGTCTTTCACTTCAGTCTTTGTTCTAAACAGACAATGGGACTGTTATCTGGAGTCTGCAGAACATCAATTTAAAGAGGTTGCCCTGGCTCCTGCTGCCCTCCCTGCGTCCTCCTGAAAAATACATTTGGAATTCAATTTTACACACCAGGAGTTTTCCAAGCGATAAGCAGGGTTAAGGAAAAAGAGGTGCTGTTTTTCATCTGGAGCCCTGCTTGTGGAACTGGAGGGTCTCCTGGTTGCTTTGAGCCAGTCCCCCTCAGCCCTGCCCACTTTGCAGCCTTCTCATCCTGAGTGGAAATCTGAAAATTAGAATAGAGATGAAAACAGTTCAATCTGGATTGGAAGCTCCAAACAAAGCAAAGAGGGAGGGGGAAGGCCAGCCTTCCAGACAGTAACTATCAGGAGTGGTGTGTTCTTTGGTAACATTTAATTTGCCTTTCAAAGATTTATTTTATTGTTTTGTAGGCTTACTTTAGCTCACATGATATTTAGAATAAATTTAAACCAAGACATTCTTCAAATAAGTATTTTTTTACTTTAAAAAATCCTATCCTTTCAGATATTTAACTCTTTACCATCAGAGCTTTAGTTCCAGTGTTAACATTCCTTTGACTACCATAACTCTTCAACCATTTACGTAATAATGTAATTCCAGTGGATTCTGAAGTAGTGAAAAGCAGATTTGTGCTGATATGCAGCACTTAGTAATGTGTTGCATTTCTGTGCAAAGCCAATATGAAAGCCACTTTTCTCTATGTCAGATTTAGCTGATTCACGTTGATTGTGTCAACAATGGAGGAGTTGCAGTTTTGCATAGATTTTTTTAGTTTTCCAAAGGTGATCGAAGAGTTTTGCTGAAAGAAAAGACATAATAAAGACACAAATAGATGGTTAAAAAAATGTTGATGTTTACTTTGAATTGCAGGATAATATCATGCTATTCTAAACTCTGTACATACATATGGTAATATATTACCTTTGGCACACGAAACAACAATTTTTAAAATAAAATATGAATTATTTTCATGAGTTCTTTTGCTACACGGAAGTAAGATGCCTCGATCTCCAAGGCACCGCCTTTCATTAAATGACTGCGTCCTAGAGCTGGCCTCGGCATTGTGTCTGTTTCTCCCATGAAAACAAACAACGGCCGTATCCGAATTCCTCTCCTACTTCTGCATTTATCCCTCCAAGCAGAGAGATATGGAAACATTTTGATTTTGCCATTATTGATCCAGGTACGGTTTACGCACAGCTGCTGAGACCAGAATCTGGCGTTCTGCTTGGAATCAAGGACCTAGAAAAGGACACCTGATCATTCACAGCTACTTCTCCAACAATTTAGAATTCGGCAAACACATTAGGAAAAGTTGCTTATGTCAAAGACAAAGGAGAGCTAATGAGCTTATATTAGAATATTAAAGTAGTGTAGGTCAGTGACTTTATTTTATTACTTATTGAGGTACTGTTAAGAATAAATGGGCCTTTGGTAGTTATGTTAAAGAATGCATCCACATTTTAAATGTAGTTCTTACTTCATTCAGGATATCCAATTGATCAAGCATAGCTGGCTTTGGTTAATGGTTATGTAATTTTTAACATTCTTTTTCCTCAAAAAGACTTTTGTCTTTTTAACATTGGTTATTAAAAAAATATGAGTGACTGTAAAATGACTTTATAAGAGAACTGGACTGAGTGAGTGTGACGTCAATGGACCCCACCATGTTGAAGCCAGACGTCATCAGTATGCAGTGATTGGTCTGAAATCTGTCAATCAAACATATCTGTCAATCAAAAGTATGTGGTGCTGGCTGGGCCACACTTTCATTGAGGAATCTGATTGTCCAGTTTGATTTTTCATAAGAAGTCTATGGGATTTTTGTCTTGGAACCAGCAGGGACTTCCTGTTTGGAATGCGAAGGGGGAGGGGTCACACAGTCCAGTTCTCATATACAGTTAATGTGTAATGCTAACATAAATGCAGAATTCTTTCTTCTGTTTCTTAACAAAAAACCTCCACACTGTCAAAAGACTTCAACTCATGTTAGACCAAAAACTAAATGATTTGCATGAATTCTTCATCTTTTACCTGCTTTACTGCTGTCTGTAGTTCCTCAATAAAATGTGGAATGTAGTTTCTGTCTAATGGCTTCAGGTTTTGAGCTCTTCTCGTGGTCATGGTAAATGTTCTTCTGAAGGCAGCTTTGCCCAAAATGGAAAAACAATGTGATTCACTTACTCTTAGTTTCATATTTCCCACTTGTACGGTAAATATTATCATCAGCCAGAAGCACTCAGCATAACCACACAACATTGAACCATTATGTTGCCAGAACATAATAAATAGCTGCATTAACCAATAAAGGCAGAAAGGAGCATTGAGATGGTGCAAGAAAATTCAGACAGCTGGAATGAATTCATCATTGGTGAATCATTGACATCGAGACTATTGACAATGATTAGATCATGTTTGCATTGTAGTGCAGAAGCTTTTATATCAGCACTTTAAGCCTTTATTACATGCACCAAAGTTGACCCGTACAAGTGCTGCAGGTTTTTGGGTTGTTCAGGCCTGTGGAGCATCATAGAGAAGAGTGACCACATTTGGAGGGGAGTGCAGTTGTGTCTTGTAGTTCTGTTGAGGGCCGTATGGCCACCTCAAGGTACATCAGGAAAATGACATGTACCATTGTAGTTTGTGGGGTAAGTGTATTGTACTTGATGTACTTGCTTGGATGATGACACACTTTTGACGTGTGGGTGATGGTCCTATACGCTTAACGGTTTAACCGTTTTTCACCCACAGACAGCTACCCGTAAGGGCAATTGTGACAAAAGCTTTACTTTTTTGCACCTTTGTTTAATTTCTTTTATTGCATTGTTTGCTCAAATTATCATTCAAAGTTAGTAAAAGACTTAATATTGACGATGAGGTAATATTGATTTTTTGTTGCTGTAACTTCAGTGTGCTGTAAACAATTCTATCTGATGCCTTTCTATTTCTCACATCGTGTTTTCCAAATGGCCTTCCAGATATTTCTTCTGCAAACATGAAAGTCACTAAGAGAAATGTATTCAATTATATATTCTGTTGGTTGTTTCATACACTGTTGATTTCATGGATTTGCTATTATTTAATCTGACTGTAACAACGTAATCGTCTGTGAAAAGAAGCTTTGGCGAGAGATTTCATCTATACAGGCTATCATCCTGTCAAGTGTCCAGTACTTGGTGCTTGTTGCAGCTTTATTGGATTTCTCCTCTTCACAGACCTCTCGGGTCAACCTAATGGGTTTGACCTCACACCAGGCTGTTCAGCCATTATCAGATTCTGCGATGGTTTGGTGGTTCCCATCATTTCTGACAGCAGCTGGCTGACCCAACATGTGGCCCAAGGGCACTACAGTAATTTAATCTTAAATGGGAACGGGGAGCTGTAACTGTTTGGACTGGGTAAACTGGAGGGACTGGCACAAACCCCAGCATGTAACATTTTTCAGAATGTCAGTATTGTAAAACAGTTGGAAACGACCACACGACTGACCTTCCAATCGGGTTTGACATTTCAAGATTACTAATTTGTGTTTTCTAAACACTGATCACAGTCAATAAGGATGTAATAAAGATCAATACCCATCACAGCTCCTCTGATCAAATATTTATTCAGGAAGTGGAAGGAAAATAGACTCCATGTCTGCTCTGCATTCTTGTCTCTTTTTTTTTTTTCCTTTGGCATGTATGCTCACATTGAGCAGGAGTTTGAACCTTCATGAGCTGACAAGTAAAGTAGATTTAATAATTGATGTAAATATTTTAAATATCTTCAGTAGATAGATGTGGATTTCTTTTTAATCCTAGCAAAAGTCTTGGAATGCATGAATGAATGGATTTATTTTATACCGATTTGTCAGGTTGACTGCCTGATAGGAGACTCAGAAAGTTTGAGCTTCATTTTCTTGTTCTCTACTATCAGAAAAATGCTACAAGAACATGTAAAAAAACACAATTTTTGTCAGAGTGGCTCCTTCATGATTTGATCAACTGTTATTTGGAGCAGGGCTCTTTCTAGAAGTGGTCAATGACATTTTAGGGTGATGAAAGCCCCCTTTGAGAGGTGTGTGGCAACTGATGGGACTCTGACTTTAAACTTGAAGCAACACTTTTGAGAACATGTTCAGCGTAACAAAGGAGGGTGGAAGTCTCACTGTAATGATTCAACGATTTATCCATCCAATTCTTTTCAGCAGAATTACATGAATGAAAACAGAAAAAGGCCGGCTATGTGACTGACTGTTTTGTTTTAAAAGAAAAAATGTATAAAGATAATTCTGCTTAAGTAATGTGTAAGCTTAATTAATGCTCCTCTCTAATTTGGTGTGAGGCATTCACTGACCATGGGTTCTCCAAAATTGGCCAGTTTTTATTCTGCTTGTCTCTTTTCATGGAGTTGTAACATGTTTTTTAAATGTGCGGAGCGGCTGTTACCTGTCTTTAATCTGTGCTCCTTTATGTGCCTCACTGCTTCTTGTTTTTTTTTTTTTTTTTTTTGTCATGCTGCTCTAGTCTGCAGAGGGAAACATTAACGTCTCCTCCTCAAACATGATCGAATCAAAGCACACGTGACAACAGCATGTTTGCTTTTCTGTGACAGGGTAAAAGGATTACTGAGTTTTTAGTAAACAAGAACACATTTTGTTTATCTGTGTTTTTCTGTTCATTCTTCCACTTCCTGCTAGTCTAAGGCTGTTCGAGTTGTTGGGCTTAGGAGCTTAATTTATTGCTTACCCAGTGAGGTTAACAGTTTAACACCACCAGCCTTTCCTGGCCCATTGAACTGTGGCTCTGGCATAAGAGTGCTGGTGGTGCGGGGGCGTGTTGATGCAGGCTGATGGATGTAAAGAGAAAGTGAGGGTTTTTTGCTAAAGAGACCCCCTGTAGCTGCAGCGATAAGAGGGGCCCACACAATCACAGTGTGGGACTGTGGAAGAGAAGCAGGGGAACTTTAATGCAGCAGATGAAAGGCAATGAACAAACACACAGACATGTAAAAGCTGCACATGTGTCTGTAAAAACGTCTGCTGCATTCTGACTGTAGACTGAGCGCAGCAGCAACTGGGAATTTCGATTCTTTACATCAAACACACTGCACTCTGGCTGGAACTTTCTGGTTCCTGAATGTTTGAAGCCAGCTATGGCAGCTTGATAGTTGATCCAATCATCCTCTTTATTTCACCTCTATGTATTCCTTTCCTTTTCTTATTTCCTTGATTAACTCTTGGTGGTTGCTGCAAACAGAAAAAGCTTTTTTTAAAAGCATGAAAAGAAATAAACTAATCAATGTTGGGAATAAGTCATGTCTGGGAAAGTTCTCAGTCATCAAGGACACTTTATGGCAGGATTCTGTTCTTCAGACCAGCTGGACCTGAAAAGAACGATCTAGAACGTGGAGATGCAACCTTTAAAAAAAGCCATTTTGTTTTGCATTGACAGACACCTAACAGGAGCAGCAAAGTCTAATTCTACCCTTTAGAGACATTTACCACTGCTTTGCACTTAAATTTTCACTTTTATAAGAAATATGAATTATATTTATTTTTTGGCATGATTAAAAACAGAAATATAAACTATCATTTTCTCAAAATGTGAAATTATTTTTTTACTTTAGAGCAGAAATTTCTTCTTGTTATACCTTAGGTCTACTTTGGTCAGCTATCCTTTTTACCAGAAAAACACAAAAATTATATATATATATATATATCAGTTATATTTCATAGTTTCATTTAAAAAGTATTGGGTTTGTGTGTGTTCCCTCAGTCAGGGTGCAGCCCGATGTCTTCAGTTAGAGTTGCATGAATCTGAGAGCTTTAACAATGCTTTTATATAGGTTGAATTGGCATCAGGCATTCGATTCATCCTCACTAAGACAAGTGATGTGATGCAGTTCTACTGCAAAGGTTCAAAGGAAGCAGCAGCATTCCACTGCATTCTTATGCCATCCTGCTGTTGTTCAGTTTAATTACACATTGAATTTTTGTTAATTGCCAAAATGCAAATAGTCAGTTTGTGTATGTTGACTTAAACAACAATAAGGACTTGTGACAAAGCTGTCAGTCATGTGAGGTCACACCTACCAACAGTTGAGCTTTGGTTGTTTTGGAGTTATGCTGCGGCTCAGTTGTTCACACAACTATGGGTTGTGCACAAATATGTGTGTAGGAAGAGGGGGTGTCAATGAAGAAACAAGTCATTTATCACAACATGCTCTGGAAATCTCCCAGAGGTCAGCTCGCCTTCCAAGCGTTCTCTAATGAAGAACACAGCTGAGCCAATCAAGAACGTCGTTTCACTGAAGCGACCAATCAAGCTGCTGCGGTTCAGCAGAGTCATGTGCAGAATTGATGAAAGGAGTAGATCCTGTAGAAGGACTAGAAACAATTGCCAGACCTAAGAGCCACACAGGTCTGTGGAAACAGCAAAACTCTGAACCTGATCTCACTGTTGAGAAAAAAAAAAGGCAAAAAAAAATCCTTAGCATAAACTATGAAAAGCAGTCCCATTGAAATGCAGCGTGAAAGGCCATGTTATTCATGTGCAGTGATGGAAATGGGATGAAGCATGAATACATGTGGAAAGCAATATTTGGTCATAGTCGTGCAAAATTTCACTTTCTGAAACTATACTGTGACCGTCGAATTTTCTTCCCCCACCTGTAGAAATGGTAGAATACAAAAGATACATAATGGGAAAAAGTTCCTAAATGTTCATGGTGCTCATTTAAAAACACTGTAAAACAGGGTTGGGCAAACCTTTTGACTCGTGGGCCACAAAGGCTTCTAAAATTGCCGGTAGGGCTGAAGCAGGAGCAGATGTGTTCTGGTCACCCAACTCATAAGAGAAAGGAATACCATAGAAGCTGGACAAAAACCCGCTTTCATTTTGATTGAAAATTAATACATGCATTTGAAAACAGAACATTTTGGAGTTTTTGATTCAAACCTGGCTTTTGTGCTCATTTTAGAGCCTTAAAACAAAGGTCAATTTACTTCTAGTGCACCATCTATGGGCAGACACCAGGAAATAAAACATTAGTAAGGGAGATAAATATGAGTTATTCCAGCTTGGTGGGCCAGACTGAATAGTTTAACAGGCTGCAAATGGTCCCCGGGCCGTAATTTACTGTAGAGCAATTATTTAATTTTATTTCAATTAGCATTTTGTTAATAAATTGTCAATTTGTGTCACTGAAAAATAAATGATCTTCTTTGTGGCCCACATAATAGGTCCTTCTCCTGAAAAATGACTCAGCGCCGTGTGAAGCGGGTCCTGTCCATCACGATGTTCTGTCTCCTGTCAGCTGTCCTCCTCTGTTGTCAGCTGTCACATCCTGATAAAAATCTTTTCAACAGCAGTGAACTTCTGACATACGACTCAGTCTCGGATAAACGTCACAATAAGTCATTTTCGTGGTGCTTAGAAAGAGCAGCTTTGGAACAAACGGTGACTGGCTTCAAATTTCCACCTAAAATGTTTGAAAAGTCGATCCTGCCATTTTAAAAAATAGAACAGTATTGCACTTTTGAAAAAAATGATGAAACTGTTTCCCTTTTTAACACAGTCGCATGCACCCATATAAGGGGTTGACCCTTCGGGTGCTGCAGGTTTTTGGGATGTCCAGTCTGTGGAGGGTTGTAGAGGAATGTCTGCATCTTAAGGGGAATGCAGGCGGCCTGCAGCCACCCTAAGGGATGTCATGAAAATGGAACGTACCATTGTGTGTGTGTGTGTGTGTGTGTGTGTGGGGGGGGGGGGGGGGGGAGGTAAGTGTATCGCAAAGTTTTTGTAAGGAGAATGTAAGTTACATGCACTTCCTCATGTCTAATTTCCTAAATGTAATAGTCAGAGGAGCACGCTCTTATCAGTTAAACAAGGGTCCAGGAGAGTTCAGGGCAGTTAAAAAAAAGGAGAAATCCCTACGACCTGTCTGTGAGTAACCTACCCCATCCCTACTTACCCTCGCGTATTGTTTAATTGTTCACTTCCACTTGTCACCCGCAGCATGCCCATAGAAAAAAGTACATTAACATTTTCTCTGTACCAGATCACTGAGCGGTCTACACCCTTAATATTTTGTGCAGGCCAACTCCGTTCGCCATACAGATTTGACCATTTTTCACCCGCAGACAGTCCGTATCCACCCGTGGTGACTAAGGCTTTACTTATAGTCCAAATGAGCACCATGAGATATAATAAATATCTATGGGAGCTAGAAACAAATGAAAAAAAAAAACCCAACTATTTTTACATTGTATCCATATTGTTGTCTTAATTAATGCTTTACTTAATTAATGCCTTACTAAAAAACTGTCAAGAGTATTTTCTTTGTTTTTAACCACAATTAAGTTACAGCAGTTTATTGTTGTAGGAGCACAAAATGTGCGGTTCAGATATATTTATGCATAATCTCAACCCTCCCCCTTCAAGCACATCTCAACCCCACATAGGCCCTGCAGGAACTTGCAGGAATCACCAGTGAAGAGCTCCGGTTGGAGCCATTATAGGTGCTTTGCTTTGTAAGCATCCATAAGCATCCCTGATGAAGTTAGTCCACATGAGCTGCAAAAATGTGATTCATGGGTGGATGATGTTGTTTGGTACAAAACCAAGGCCTGTGCTGTGGTCAGCTGGAGGATTTCACACCACAGCAGCGATCGTGTTTATATTTGGCTCTATATGTGCACATCTTTACTGTATGGGCAGTTCTTCCTCCTGCCTGCCCATCCATCATTTCATTATTGCTGTCCCAGTGGAATTAATCCTCACCTTCCTCCCTTCATGGAATCTTCCTGCTCCACCCCCATGCTTCCATTCTTGTTCCATTTTCCTTGTGCTCTGCTTATTCCTTTATCCAACAGCTTTTGGTTTGTTTGTCTTGTGCTGGAGGCCATCATGGTTCCTGCACGGTTTTCCCCCTCACCATATTGTGCAGCTTTTCCCAGGTTTTAGCTCAATGTTTCACAGAGTGCTCCAGGTTGTAGTCATTTCTACTGAGGCCGTGTCATTGGCACGTTGGTTGAAGACGAGTTGGACTGATTTAGAAGTCAGCTTTGCTTTTGAACATCCATCTTCTCTGGTTCCATTGGAGATGTTTCTTTGTGTCAGTCACTGCTTCATTCCAAAGGCCTGCAATAATTAACTTGAGAGCTTCAAACTGAAAATACTGAGAAAGATGCTGCTGGTTTCTGCTGTGTGGAGATGCAACCAGAACACAACACAGCTGATGACTGGAATAAATGAGAGACTTTTCTAAAAGCACATCAAGAACTGTACAATTAGAATCAAGAAAATACAACTGCCCTACCCTCCAGCTAAAAGTATTAGTATTAAAAGTATTGATTTAATTTGACAGAATTGAAACATTATTTCTTTAAATTTATATGTGACTGCACAGAGATTTCCTCACATTTGGTACATGAAACCTTTTTTAAACCTTCTTGACAACATTTGTTCCAGTTGTAACAATTGACTGTATCTGAGAACTGGACTGAGTGACCCCTCCCCCCTCGTATTCCAAGCAGGAAGTAGCCTCTGGCTCAAAGAAGCCAAAATCCCATAGACTTCTATGGAGAAATAAACAGCTAATCAGTCATTCTGTTTGTCAGAATTCTTGTTCTGATACCTTTTTGTAACATGTTCTTGACAATCCTCATTTTTCTTAATTTCTTTTTCTTTTTTTTTGTTGAAAATTATTCAAGATAAAAACTGGCCAATCAGACGCCTCTATAAAAGTATGTGGTCTCACATCAAGTATTTGATTGACAGATTTTCCCAGGCCCGTTTTTAAGAGGTTAGGGTGTGGACTTCAGAAAAGCTCTCTCCTGATTAGTGGTGTGGTTGCCATAGACATGTTGACTCAGACCAATCACTGCTTGCTAACCTTGGCTGGCTGCAACAATTTATTTCATTTTGCTGGAGGCAGAAGTTACTCATTTTCTATGGGTGATGTCACACTCACTCAGTCCATTTCTCTTATACAGCCAAGGGTTGTAATTCACCATTAAAAAAGGACGTTTTATTTACAGCAGACCAGAAGCATTCAAACTGCGACATTGTGCACTTTTATTCAGCATATTGAGTCCAATTTAAACTTCATGTAAAACAGTCGGGGAAGTTGAATGTTTACAGTGATCCACACATTTGGTTTGGCAGAGATTTTTACGCTGTATGGCTTTCTTGACACAATCCTGTATTTTATCTGGGCTGGGGACTGTCACAGGGAGACCCAGAATTGGCCCCCCTTGTGACTACACTGTTAGGCAGTAGCACCAAGGGTCTTGCATAGGAACCCACGCTGGATTCAGCTCATTGCGCCCCTTGGGAAACAAACCCTGGTTTCCCACACACCAGCCCGGCATCTAACCAACTGAGCTAACCAGCCGTGTGGGGAGCTATGCTGCTCTAAAACCTGTGTACACTTTTTTTAGGATTTAATGTTCCTTCTGAAATATGAGAACTGTCTAAACTGCATTTACAGTTTTTTCTAATCTCTACACCACCAGAAATGCTGGACTTTGAACCAAACCTTGATAATGTGCTGGAAAGTCAGATGCTCTTCTCTCTTGAAACAGCCCAGTTAAAGGTGGACCTACAAGTCAGGCCAGTGGTTTTGGATATTGCTCCAATAAGGCTTCTTTTGCACATCAATGCTGGCAATGGTTGTACTTCTGGATATTTTCCTGTACTTATGTAGTAACGTCATTGACCCAGGCTGTCGTCTGGAGGCTTGAAGGCCACCAGCGTCCAATGAAGCAAATTCATTTTGTACCTGAAGCACACATATTTTCTAGGTTTCTCGGAATCCTTTCATGATGTCATGTATCAAATTTAGCCACAGAAAGCACAAAGTGGCCAGATCAAAATTGGAAATCTGATTTGCTCGAGTGCCATTCAAATCCCTGAAGAGCCAGCAAAACAAGGCCAAGCATGAGTCTTGTGTTGCTGCCATTTTGGTCTTAAAGTTGTGACATTGTGGAGGTATAAATGGTAAACGGTGTGTACTCGTATAGCGCTTTTCTATCTTCTTTGAAGGCCCAAAGCGCTTGCAGTCACAATGCCATTCGCGTACACATTCACACACTGACGACGGCTCCGCTGCTGAACACTGGCACCAACTTCCCACCGAGGGTGGTGTGGGGTTCAGTGTCTTGCCCAAGGAAACTTTGACACTTGACAGGCAAGGCGGGAATCAAACCTGCAATCTTCCGATCAAAGGTTGACTGCCCTACCGCTGCACCACGGCTGCCCCATATTAAATAAATAAATAAGATACCAGTAATAAACAACCTTGCAGAAGAAATTAATGTTAAGGAGGACTGTGGTTTCTTCATAAGTCCTGAAGGTAAATTTGTTGAGCTTTTTTGCCAAACTTGCGTCTGAACGGCAAACATTCCAGCATCTGTTCCTCCTTCTTGACGGTAAAAATGATCAGTGCTAAACTCTGCAGCTGCCTCCTCTCTAAATATCGACTGATTGTAGGGAGATAGAAGATGAGACTGATGAATAATTAAAACCTGGAGACTGGAGTCCGTGTTGGGCTCTATAATGTGGTGACATGAGGTATTGACTCTGGGCTTTTACCACCGCATCATTGATTGGAGTTGCTTTCTAGGGTCTAATGTTATGGTGGACACAGTTGAGCATTTCTGGCTGAGGTCCTTTCAAGTCAGATTAATATTTATTTACCTGGAGCGGATCGGCTTTTTGGCATATGCCAGAGAATCACCGGGTGTGTGTGTCAGTGAGTTTGCAAGAGAGTCAATGAATAGAGGAGCTTTAGGACTCCAGCCAACAATGAGCTCCACATCCTGGAAATGTCATCCTCTTTATGAATAATAAAACAAGCGTTGTAAAAAGACATCAGCCCCTCAGCCAGTCCTCCTGGACGTCTACACAAAATGCCACTGTGTTATTTGATCTTTGTATGTCTCCCTGTTGTTAGACAGAGTGGCTGCTGGCGTAGTGCTGGACATGCTTGGAATGAAATGCTGAGGTGCAGCTATCAGACAGCTCTCCATTATTTGTCTCTCTTTTGTTAATAGTTCTTCTGTGCATGTATGTCTCATGAAACTGCAGATGCATGAGGGGAAAAGTCTGCTCTTCAAGCTGCTGCTGGAGTATCGACTCACTTTTGGCAGGATGTCTTAGACTTTAAGTTTTTTTTAGTTCACAAAAAAAAAAACCTTAAAAAAGATACACTAAATGAAACAATGACTTCTGTGGTTGGCCTGACCTTTTAGAGCAAAAATTAAGCAGGGCAGAAGAATAATGGTGGGGGCATAAAGAAGGAGGAGAGGTCCCTCCTCTTTGTCCTCATTCTGCTTTCTTTAGAGTTTTGATTTAATCTGGGGCTAAAGAGTCAGCGCCTGAATGTCAGGCTAGCTGGGAGAGAGCCAACTGCACTGAATTAAACATTAATCGAGAAAATAGAAAAAACGTATTGAAGGCAGTGGTTGTGCTGCTCTTGTGTAATACACATACTGCTGTTAGTTGTAGATTTAGAGAAAAAAGGAGAGACGTACTGGAGACACAACTAAGACGATGTAAACAGACTGAGTTGTGAGATGGAATCCCCACGCAACACAAGGGACACACACTACAGATGAACCAGTGCAAATCCGGTGTTAAACAACACGTATGGAAACGCAAACGCACATATCACAGCCTGCAGCCTGACTGATGGAATTTTGACATTTTTCAAACAGAGTGTAGTTTGTGTGGTTGTTTGCATACCACGTTCACACTCCGATCATTGCACACAAACAGGAAGGAGTCAGTACTCACACCTTACTAACAACTAGAGTGTGGCGTGAGGACACCATACCCTTAAGATGCAGCCCCTCCTGTCTGCAACCACCACAGACCCAGACAACCCAAACTTGCACGGATGCATGGGACAACGGCTTAAGGTTGAATTTTGAAGGTTATGTAGGTGAACTGAATTGTTTCACGAAAAGCAAATATTCTATTTTAAAACAGAATCAAGCTGAAGGTCTTTCCTGAATGGGAGGAGCCAATGATGTCATGATGTTCATCGATATTGGTCAGAAACTCTGTTCCTGACCAAGAAATCCCCACCATTCTTGATGTTTTCAGATTTATTTAAAATATATTTTCAAGGATTTTTTTGAAGTTATAGTAAAAACACATTTTCTTGGTCTGCAAGTGGAGTCATTCATTTATGTGTCTTCTACACCTGCTTAGTCCTGTGTGGATTGGTGGAGCCTATCTCAGGTACTGAGGGGCAAAGGCAGGTTACTCCCTGGACAGTTCAGATAATTTAAAGTCACCAATCAACCTATGAAGCGTGTTCTTGGACTGTGGGAGGAAGCCGGAGCCTCGGAGAAAACCCACACATGAATGAGGAGAACAGGCAAACTCCAAGCAGAAAAGAACCCCGCTGGGATTTGAACCAGACCCGACTTGCTCTGAGGCAAGAGCGCTAGCAATTACACCAGCCTTGGAGCTTTTATATCCCAATTGTCAGGTCCCGATTGGCCTGGTGAGTTTAAGTGAAAGTTTAGAGTTCAGTGCAGACTATAAAAATAGTCTTAACACTGTAGGGAATTATGGTGAATACTCCTGAGCCTTATTTAATGCTTCTTAAAAGAGTGGTATCTCACATACATTGTTGGATGGATGCTGAGGTAGAGCTGCCAGGCAAGAGGTCCAGAGGAAGACCAAAGAGGAGGTTTATGGATGCAGTGAACAAAGACATGAAGGTAGCTGGTGTTAGAGTAGAGGACAGGGTTAGATGGACCCCTGAAGGGAAAAGCCAAAAGGAAAAGAAGAGTGGGATCTGGCATAACAAATGCAGGTTATTCCAGCAGAGTGTTTGATATGTAAAACATGATATCCCATAGATTCCATGTGATCTGTACCTCACTGCAGCAAAAAGAAATCAAGGAAATTAAGAAAAACTAGACAGAGCACTGTTAAAGACAGAAACTGCAGCAAAAACAACCACCAAACGACTAACATTCACTTCTTTATGGCATTATTACATCTGTTTATGGTTGCTATGGAAACCTACCACCAATAAAAGAGCAGGAGTGCGTGGTCTTGCTTGGTGCATACTTTTAGCGCAGTTTTCCGTTGCTGCGGCTTTAGATTCAGTGACTTTTTTACAACTTCAAACAAGTTGAGACTGTTGTGTTTTGTGTGGTGGAGGAAAAACAAACCTGTCTAGTTTTGCAAATGCTCAGCAGAGTCCTGTTTGTTTATATTGTTGCTGCAAGAAACACAAGTCAGTCTAAACAAGAGTGATGTTAGACCAGTGGTGGAAGGAAGCAGTCCTTATCCAAGCAAGATAAAACACAAATGCGTGGATTCAGCCTTTTTATTTATACAATTTACATTTTTTTTGTGCACAGTTGCAAAGTTTGTAAGGTGATGAAGATGTAAACATAGCCATTGCTGATGCTTGTAGGAGTACATTTTAATGCAAGAATGTTTTTGTTTATAAGCATCAATTCAATTTTTCTCAAATCAAAACCAAAGCTACTAGCTTGTAACAACACCAAAAAACAATGAACAGTAGAGCCTACACCAAGATGTTAAAGACACACTCCAATGAAAATAGGGTTTTTAACATGTCCTTTTTGCATATTTCTCAGGATGGAGAACAAAGTTAAGTATTACAGCTGCGTTTCTGAGTATTCCTATGTTTAACCCTTTAAAGCCAAACGTATTTGATACATGAGTCTGAACCCTTCAGAAGAACAATGGAATGAAAATACAAATTTCTTGTATTTTTTTTGGGCCTTAGAATATTTTTGTTAGCTTAGGAAAAAAGATATCTTTGAGCTGTGTGATCTGATGTATCAAATATGATACAATTTGAAATTTGTCAATAAAAATTTTTTTTATTGTTTGTTTGTTCAGAGAGACCTTTAAAAGCTCTAAATTCAAAGAATTTGAATTTCTGTCAATAATTTAATGGCTCAGGCTTTCATTCATTCATTCATTTTCCAATCCGCTTTATCCCTTTCGGGGTCACGGGGTTGCCGGAGCCTAACCCGGCTACTCATGGGCGAAGGCAGGGTACACCCCAGGACTGGTCGCCAGTCTGTCGCAGGGGCCACAATCACACACCCACACACACTCACACCTAGGGACAATTTAGAGAAACCAATTAGAATGATGAAGCATGTTTTTGGACGGTGGGAGGAAGCCGGAGTACCCGGAGAAAACCCACGCATGCACGGGGAGAACATGCAAACTCCACACAGAAAGGTCCCCCAGCCAGGACTTGAACCGGGAACCTTCTTGCTGTGAGGCAGGAGCGCTAACCACTGCGCCACCGTGCAGCCGGCTCAGGCTTTACAGGGTTAAATTGTGATGGATTAGGAGCTGACAAAAACCATGAAAAAAATAATATTTGTGACACAGCAACTGCTATGTTTCAAAGTCTCCCTGCTCTGCTTCAGTTCTGATGCATGCACTTGCAGACAAAGATCCATTAACATCTCAAAACTCTATGGCTGGATAGTTTCGATATTGCTCGCTGTTTTTGTTGCTCCTTTTATGTTGGCTTGGGGTTGTAAGGGGCTGTAAGCTAGCGGGAGAGAATGTAAACAAAAGTATGATGGTATATCAGCAGAGGCTTACTTCTGTTTCAACAGTCCCTCCCACAACTCAAAGGTGAATTTCTGATGAACTCATGCAGCTCTGCAGAAACTATGTCCTAGAAAACGACACAGATTTTTGGATTTTGGCTACAAACTAAATAATCGCAAAAAAAAGACAATGTCACAAAAAAAAAAAAACAAACTTGGAGCGGGACTTTAAAAACAAGTGGTCACACTTAAAAGTTAAGGCAAAGAAAGGATCTCGACACAGCAAACACAAGCATCTCCGCATCCCTAAATCTAAACCTTGTGGTTTTTCACACGAGATTTTTCAGCCGAATAAACCCGTTCACAAAGGGAAACATCTTTTTCTGCAGGTATTTTTTTGAGAACTATGATGTTTGCCTTAAGTCTGGTTCATGCATAGAATCCTATGAATGAGAGCCAGAACTTGGAGCCAATTAATCAAAATATTGAATAGATTACGGAAGGTTTTTGTGAAGAAGAACCAAACTGATAAATAGATCAACTGCGTTTACTTGTTTCAGTAAAAGACATCCTTTTTTGTGCTCAGTAGGAAAAAAGAAGAAACAGGCTGACAGGAGTTATATTTCTTCTGTTACATGTGTTTCACATATGTTTGGTCAGTGATCCAGTCAGCAGCCTTTCTGTAAAGAATGCACATGAATCTCAGCTTTAGTCTGAAACCCAGCCTTTATTTCATTGAAACTAATTTGAATTACACGTACACTTGTCCTTTGTTATTTTGAAGATTATTTAAGTACAATTTTTGATGCTTTTTTATTTATTTATCTCACAGCGCACTGTATTCTGCGACCTGATTGTTGACTGTTGACAATCAATCTTCTTCAAGCTGTGTCTCCTGCACAGAATGGCTTTAGTTTGCTATATTTATATCCTTGATTGTGAGCAGATTTTTGTTTTCATTCTTTAACACTGGACATATGCTGCTTTGAAGGTTTGAACTTTGAGAGTTTAAACAAGAGAGAAAAGTGTGAAAATGTTCATGTGCGTCTGAGAAAAACATGCAAAGTGTGTGGTGAGGGATTACAGCCTTAAAACATCAACAAGCCTACTTAACTGAGTTTCCTAAGCACACATAGGCCTTGCATCCTTCTGAACATGCTGCATCCTTTAAGAATCACAGTAGACCACAGTGTGACTCGGGGATTCAGGGAATTCTGTAGAGCCGAGAAATTGCTGCGGTGCTCCATCAGAGCTGCTTTAAGAGTGTTTACAAAAGCCCAGTGGTGCACAGCAGAAACCACTGCAGTTCTGGCTTTAAACTAAAACTCTTCATGCAGAAAGTGCTGTCATTGCATCACGAGTTTTTACACTTGCAGCCCAAACCCCCCACCCCTCCCAGGGAAGGAACCCCCTCATTACTGGTGACAGGTGAGCTTCTTCCAAGGAGATCATAGGAGCAGGGCTGGAGGCTGAGAGGATGTGGGAAGGAACATGGATAGCACCTGCTCTAAGGGTAAAATAGACCGTTCTTCTGTAGGATCCAATAATCAAAAGCCATTGTTGCCTTGTTAAATCACACTTGCATTTGCTGTCATATTAGCCAGGGTTTTTATTCTTTGTCTATTTTCTTTCCTGTTTCATACTCAAATATGAAAGAATAATCCCTTCTTTTTACTCTTTTCTGTGGTCAGCAAAGTTGTAGCCATTGACTGCACAGCGGCCTTCTGTTTATGGTAGGGGTAATGTCCTAAAAATAAGCTGCGATAGAAAAGGTCTGCAAAGTATTCACTTTTATTTTTTACAATTACAAAAGTTTGAAGACTGTAACCCTTCACCACACACTTTACATGTTTTTTTCAGACACACATGAACCTTTTGGCACTTTTCTCTCTTGTTTAAACTCTCAGGTTCATCGAAAAATAACTCTTAGTTCCAGTATTATAGAATGAAAACAAAGATCTGATCAGGATCAAAGGTGTATGTAAAGGTGAAAAACTGGACAGATTCTGTACAGGACACACAGCGCAGAGGAAATTGTTTGACAATGTCAACAGCCAATCAGGACGCAGAACACACTGTGCTGTAAAAAAGTACACATGGAAAGTTGCACGGAAACATTCTGTGATTGAACCGTGACATAGCATAACACTGTAAATGAAAACTGGAGCGAGTGAATGTGACGCCATTCATTGAAAATGACTAACTTCTGGCTCCAATGAAATGAAGTCAATTCAAACGCCATTTTTTTCATGATATGGTCACCACCGCGTCGGAGACGTCAGTGAGAAATGATTGTTCCAAATTGGTCTAAGTCATTGTTTCTATGGTAACCACTCTGACAACCTGGGATGAGCTTGTTGGAAGGACACACCCCCACCACTTGAAAGCGGGCTTGGGAGAATCTGTCAGCTAAATGTTATGAACGTTGGATCTAAGGGCCAGCAGAGACCATTACTGACCACTACTTTATTTTAAAAAAAAATCTGCACTACAAAAAAATGTAAAAAATAAGGGTTACCAAGAACATGTTAAAAAAGGTATGCGAACAAGAATGGTTATTGTGACAAATAGAATAAATGACTGAGTAATTGTTGTTTATTTCTCTATAGAAGTCTATGGAATTTTGGCTTCTTGGGGTCAGCAGATACTTCCTGTTTCTGGGGTAGGGGTCCCTCAGTCCACTTCTCATATACAGTTAATGGTGGTGGCTGCATTAGGCTTGTTTTCTGTCTTACTTCTCTGAGGTTACACATGCTGGATTTTAATATTGCTGTTATTCATTTTCTGTTTGAGTTCACCAACAGCTGCACTTGCACTTAATCACACTTGTGACCTGAATCCGCCTAGTTTACTGGTTCTGGTGCTGAAGAAGCATTTAAAGAAAAGCACAGAGTTAATAAAGGTCGCTGTAGATAAATAAAATATTTATGTAACTGCCTGTGTGTGGTGGTGGTGGTGGTGGGGGGTGTCATTGAATAAAACCTGTGAAACATGTTTATGATGCAGAACACATTAGGTTTTGACTCCCACACATGAGCAGAACATTAGTTAACAGGGGAAACCCTAAAAACAGCACATGCTCAGAGCTGAAAGTGTTTAATGCTGAGCGGGATCATATCTCAGCTTCTGCATCAACATCTGTGTGCAAAGCTAACCTGGGCTGCAGCTCTGCGATTCCACTCAGGTGTTCAGAGATCTGAAGCTCTTCTGCGGACAGAAGAGGGGTCAGGGAGGAAACGGGGATGAGAAGGAGGAATCCTGCCAGATTAACATGTAGGGTCAGCTTTAGCTTGCTGTTAGCATTTGCTTCACGCTGGTGAATGCACTTAACCTTTGACACATGTTTAGTGGTAAAAAACTTTTCCAATCAGAAAAATAAACCTTTCATGTGTAAAAGAAAACTGTTCTGACAGTTGGTTTGTGTAAAATAAATGGAAATAATGTTCAATGAGGATTGCCCTTTTTGTTTTAAGAAACAAAACAAAATGATTGAAGAAATGCCGTAAATTGAGTTTAATTCATAAGTGACATGACGTTTCATCATGCACAATATAGTTTCGATTCAAAATGTATTATTTTGGGGCTTTGGTAGTGTGGGGTCATTTTGGACCCACAGCACTGAAGGAGTAAACAGAAAGTTAAGATGGCACAAGGGTTAAGGATCCATTGGAATCTTTAGCTGCGTGTTTGCTTGCATGGTTTCTGCATTGACACATCTTTAACTCTTTTTGGTGGAAATATTGAATTCCATCAACTCTGATCAACATTTGTTTACCGCTGAGGTTAATTTCTAAAGCAATGCTTTCATTTTTCAGTTTGCTCCATAGTCTCACTTCTGTGTGCATTTTCAATAAAGTATTTGCAGCTCAAAGGAACTGTGAACTTCAACCAAATATACATTTTTCATCTTATTTCTTATAAAAAACTTGAAGTGCAGACAAAAAAGGATGAAGGATTTAGTAAACGTGTAAACGTGAATTAGTAACCCTAACCCAACGTGTGTTAACGCACATGATTAATGAAAAAAAAAGATAATGCATTAATATTTATTAACGTAACTTAATCAAACTCTATGAAGCAACTGTATTCTGCCTGTTCAGGCTTCTGGAAGTGCATTAGTGTCTGAAAATGCACACTTTGTCAGACACTATCCAGCTTATACCAAGGCGCTTACAAAATAAATAAATATTCAAATGATTTTTAGTACTTTTTTCTTGTTATTTTTCGGTTTAGATTGCTTTTTCACAAAAGGCGGACTATTTGTTAGGTAATTTGACCCGTTGTCACGGTAGCAGGTACCTTGAATTGCAGCTGCAAAGGAAAGCTATAAATATGTTCTGTCTGACATAAATGTTTTCTGCCAAACATACATAAGCATAATTGACTGTAAATAAGAACTGGACAGAGTGACTCCTCCCACTTCGCATTCCAAACAGGAAGTACCCGATGGCTCCAAAAAGCCTAAATCCCATAGACTTCTATAGATAAATAAAAACAGCTATTACTCGGTCATTCTATTAGTCAGAATAACCATTCTTGTAGTGATACATATTTTAACTTGTTGTTAATAGTCTTCTTTTTTCCACTTTTTTCTTTTCCTGTTTTTTTCTTTATGTAGCTTGAAGACTGACCAATCAGATGCCTTATTAAAATTTGGTGGGGTCACATCAAATGTTCAAAGTGAATGATTGACAGATTCTCCAGAGCTCATTCAGTGTACAGGGTTCGGTCTTCTAACAAGCTCACTTCTATTATCAAGTTTGTCAAAAAGAGTTGAATTAATTGCTTAAAAAGGAGTCGAAGGAAGTGAATTTATAATCCCACCCCCATTGTGTTTGACTTTACTTCTCAGCTTTTATTCTGAAATAATAAATACTTAGTTTCTTTTTCTCAGTTGTCAATGTTGACTTTACATCTCAGTGCTTGTTGCAAACCTACAGAAGAAAAAAATTATACATTTAAAAAAATACTTGGAATTTCAATTTTAACTGTAAAACTTTTCTTTAGGGACTTAAGAATAAAACTTTTCTTTACCTCTTGAATCAGCTTTATCACAAAAAAGCATATAGATGTTGGCTCAATAAATAATTACGAATTTAAGCGTGGACAGGTATGGTAATTTCTTTTTTTGATTTGAGATGAAAAGGTTTACCTGGCTGTAAGCCCAGGTATCAGCACATCTGCTTCCTTTTAGTGTGTCTGTGTATTATGGTCTTTGCGTGACAATTTCAAAAAGCAGCCTAGATGAAGTTTAATGGTTGGAGGGTGCTGGGAAACGGTCTCTGAGGGCGTTCAGATCCACCAGGACACTTCCACGTGTCCCCCAGATGTTTGGAGCTCCCCTGGACGATTCAGTGGAATTTGAGACAGGTTATTTTTTCTATACCTGGAGGAAAACTACAAAGGCTTTTTTCCTGCTGCTGGCACAGCTGCACATCCTCAACAGACTCTGCAAGTCTGCAGAGACACTTTACAGCCAGCACACCTCTGCAGCCCTCTCTAGCTCAACACTCCCTTGCTGGTTTTAAACCTGTCATTGGCTGCTTCTCAGCTCCTGCATTTAGATGTGATGCATTTTGTTCCGATAAAAAAATCTAAATTGATTATGGATTGAATTGATTGTTGAGTATGTGTATTTGACTTTTGATAGACGTTTCACTGGATCATCAGTTTCTAGACTGCTGGTTGAATATAGCTACATGAAGACTGTCAAAAAACTGACATTTGGTAGTCTTGTCCAAACTTGCAAAATAATTAAGATAAGAAACAACAAATGTAAATTTAGTCATTCTTACAGGAACCCGCGTAAAGATGGAAAGGTTTTAAATTTCCGAGGAAGACAAAGACGTACATGGATCTATTTGTCTCCAAGTGGATGCATCAGAAATGGAACAGAGCAGGCAGATGTTGGCCCGCCCATTTCAGTTGTTGCCTCACAAACCTGAGCTTTTTCAAATGGCGGGTTTTTATCTGAACCTGATCCAACACGATTTAAATAAAGAAATTCATAGAAACGCAGTGTAAATGTTAAATTATTTTATATATGTTTCCTCCATCGTGAGAAAAATACAACAAGAACATGTTAAAAACACCAAAAACACAATTTTTATTGGTTTAGGTTTTTAAGAAAAGCATTTCATGCAAAATGTGCTAACAAAATAGTGACATAAAAAATGTGTACACAGTTTTCTGGTTCCATAATCTGCCTGTGTTAACATAGGTGTTGGCAGCATTTTAAGGGTCTTACAGGGGGCCAATTTTTGATCACACAATAATATGCACTTCCTCAGTTCAGTAATTGGAAAATGTGCCCCATTTAAAACTCTGTCTTGCGAACACATACTTTCAAACACTGAATACATTTAGAGCCTCCAAGCTGCACTTGAAGCATTTTGTCTCTTAAAGACCCATTCCAATGAAAGGTGTGATTTTAGTGTTTTTAACATGTTCTTGTTGCATTTTTCCTATGATAGAGGCCATATAGAAAGAAAATTTAGCTCAAAATTGCATTTCTGGAAATGTTTTAATCCAAATTGTGGTGAATCAGGATCAGATGAAATAATGGTGTTTCAAAAAGATTGATATTGGCGTTACCGGGACCTCACCCTGGAGCCAGGCCTGGGGTTGGGGTTGGGGCTGGGGCTTCTCCCTTGGGCTCTGGTCGGGTAAAACCCGAACGATCGACGTGGGATCACTCCCCAGTGGGTCCACCACCTGCAGGAGAGCTCAAAAGGGACCGGTGCAATGTGGTTTGGGTGGCAGTCGAGGGCGAGTGCCTCAGCGGCCTAAAGCCCGGTCATGGAACTTGGCTTTTGGGACATGGAACATCACATCTCTGGGAGGGAAGGAGTCTGAACTTGTGCGAGAGGTTGAGAGGTACCGGCTAGATATAGTTGGGCTCACCTCTATGCTCAGTCTCTCGAGAGGGGTTGGACTCTCTACCATTCTGGAGTTGCACATGGTGAGAGGCGGCAGGCTGGGGTGGGCTTACTCATGAGCCCCCAGCTTAGCCATCAAGTGTTGAAGTTCACCCCGGTGGATGAGAGAGTTGGGTCCCTCCACCTTCGGGTGGGGAACAGGTGGTTTTGGCTTATGGGCCGAACAGCAGTTAGAAGTACCCAACTTTCTTGGTGTCTCTCGGAGGGGTACTGGAAAGCACCCCAATGGGGGACTCCATTGTCCTCTTGGGTGACTTCAGTGCCCACATGGGCAACGACAGTAGCACCTGGAGGGGTGTGATTGGTAGGAACGGCTTCCCTGATCTGAACCTGAGCGGTGACCCGGTGGGGGTCTGGTTTGGGAACCACAGGATTTCCTCTCTGCTCTTTGCAGATGATGTTGTCCTGTTGGCTTCATCGAGCCAGGACCTCCAGTATGCATTGGAACGGTTTGCAGCCAAGTGTGAAGCGGCTGGGATGAGGGTCAGCACCGCTAAGTCTGAGGCCATGGTTCTCGACCGGAGAAAGGTGGTTTGCCCTCTCTGGGTGGGTGGACTGCTCCTTCCCCAAGTGGAGGAGTTTAAGTATCTTGGGGTCTTGTTCACGAGTGAGGGAAGATCGGAGCGTGAGATCGACAGGCGGATTGGTGCTGCGTCCACCGTCATGTGGTCGCTGTACCGGTCTGTCGTGGTGAAGAGAGAGCTAAGCCAGAAAGCAAGGCTCTCAATTTACCGGTCGATCTACGCCCCAATACTCACCTGTGGTCATGAGCTATGGGTCTTGACCGAAAGAACGAGGTCCCAGATCCAAGCGGCTGAAATGAGCTTCCTCCGTAGGGTGGCTGGGCGCTCACTTAGAGATAGGGTGAGAAGCTCGGTCACCCGGGAGGAGCTCGGAGTAGAGCCGCTTCTCCTCCACATCGAGAGGAGCCAGTTGAGGTGGCTGGAGCATTTGGTTCGGATGCCCCCTGGACGCCTCCCTAGGGAGGTATTCCGGGCATGTCCCATTGGAAGGAGGCCCCGGGGAAGACCCAGGACACGCTGGAGAGACTATGTCTCTCGGCTGGCCTAGGAAGGACTCGGGGTCCCCCCAGAGGAGCTGGAGGAAGTGGCCGGAGAGCGGGAAGTCTGGGCCTCTTTGCTTAGACTGCTGCGCCCACGGAAGAAAATGAATGGATGGATGGATGGATGGATGAATAAACAACCTGCTGATCATAACACATTTCTCTAATGAGCCACAGAGCACTCAAATTAAACAAATATAGTTATTTTATTTATATTTTTAATAAATCTTTATTACCTGATATGAAAAAAAAAAAAAAACAATATCGTGATATAAAAAATTCACTATCGCCCAGCCCTAGAGCAGGGTTAGATTACTGACTGGAAACATCAAATTATTGTTGCATTTAAATGTAATAAATCTGTTTAAAATGTTATTGAAATTCATAAAATATTCACCTCAGCAATCTGCTCATGATAACCAATGGAATCTAAGATGTATTCTTGCAAGAACCATAGACTATAGAGATGTGGACAGAGCCGGGTTTGACATCACCCACCGAAAATAACCTTCAGCTCCAGCAAAATGAAGCCAATTCAGTCACCATTTTTCCCATTAAAGGCCGCTGCCATTTGGAGCCAGTCTACAGTGACTCAGACTGTCTGAGTTGGTCTGAGTCACGTTTCTAGGGTACCTACTGTCGCCAGTCAGGAGTAAGCTTGTCCTAAGTCCACACCCCTTCCACTGAAAGAGAGAATCTGTCAATCAAATGTTTGACGTGAACATGTGAAAATAAAATGAGCATTATCAAGCACATGTTCAAAAAAAGTATCAGAGCAAGAATATTTATTCTGATAAATAGAATGACTGAGGAATAGCTGTTTATTTGTCAATAGAAGTCTATGGGATTTTGGTTTCTTCGAACCAGCAGGTACTTCCTGTTTGAAACTCCAAGAGGGAGGGGTCACACTGTCCAGTTCTCATATACAGTCTATGGTAAGAACTCATGATGTCCATCATTATACCTGCTGAAGGTAAAATGTAGACTGGCAGGGAGGTGTTAGTAGTAGGGCTGCACAAAATGAGGAAAACTTGTAATGAGTGATATTAGTGATCGATAATGCAATGACAATATAAATTGCGATAGATGAACAAAATAGCAAAACAAAATACAACAAATACATAATTTCCATTTCCCTGCAACAGCTGTATATGAATAAGTCAACACAACATAAATTATACTACAATTTTGCACTGGGTGTTAAGGCAACCATTTATTGCAGTTCTGTCGTCATCACACAGGCTAATATCCCAATGACGATACGTTTTAGACCTTTTTTGCAGGGCTAGCTTGTAGTCAGCGTTACTAAATATTAGAAACATTGCTGAGTCATAAAGTGCTGCACCAAGGCGCAGTGGTTAGCCTCACAGCAAAAAGGGCCTGGTTCACATCCTGGCAGGGACCTTTCTGTGTGGAGTTTACATGTTCTCTCTGTGTATGCATGGGTTTTCTGCAGGCACTTCGGCTTCCTCCCACAGTCAAAAATCACTTCAAAGGTTGATTGGTTACTCCAAAGCAGGGATAGGCCTTGATTTCATGTTTCATGATTTATCTGTGACGTAAGATCGCTAACCACTGTGCCACAGTCCAGCCCTGTTTTACATTTAAATCGAAATAAAATCAATTTAAAAAGACTTGTTTGCTATACAGAATGAATGTGTCTTTTAATAATGGCATTGTTAATTAATGAAAGAAATTTTTGACACACATTTAATGATCAGAGTTAATGATATTTCTTGTTATAAAAGCGATTTAGGAAAACACTTGTGGACTTTCTTTTTGTTTAAACAAACTTTTGCTTCATCACGTGGACAAAAACAAGCAATACTTTACACTTTCCCTCTGATGCTTTGTATCACTTAACATGACGTTTAGTTTATATAGTGGTCCGGCCTGGTACCACAGGGCAGTACTGGGGCCCTGGGGTTGGGGGCCACTGCAGTCATACAGTACACATGCTAAAAGACAAAGAAGCAAACATGTATGTAAGGTTGTTGCAGTATTACAATTTATGCTGTTTTATAAGCTGGTACATTTTCTATGCAAGTTACATTGCTACCATGTGATTACATAAAATGAGAAGTCTGTGACTGCAGGAGTCGCTGAAAATCAGAGATACATTTTAGTGTTAGCTGCTCGGATATTTTTTTTTTACCTGTTCTTTTGTGATTTGTTTGCTGCAAACACTTGAACATTAGTAAATTTCACTAATGACTCAAGTTCCCGGGGAGTTGTACATTACATCATTGCAGCTGTATTCACACATGAATGCGTATGTGACCATTAACCACATAAAAACAGACATTTTGGTGCAGCTGAGGCCAACAGCTGGTGCCTTTAATCCTGGGGGGTGTTTGAGTGGTATGCCTGTTAGGATTGCTGGCAGGCTCACTGGTAAGCGATGGCACAGCAGCCGCAGTGTGAATTACGAGACTGGTATTGGTGTCAGACAAACATTGGATTAGTGCTGTAATCTCACCCTCTTTGGCACAAAGCAGAAACTGAGATGAGGGACTCTCCTCCGCCTGCACTCACACACCTGCTGGGATCAGCAAAAAAAAAGGCTTGCTTCAGACTTCTGGCCTGTCTTCCCGCAATGAGGCTGGTAATTGAGTGCACGGCCACTAATGAATGCCAATCACAATCCCCCCTCAGGCACCAGGAGGTAGGTGATGAGTATTCGGCGTTGCGTGATTTCTTCATACATGTGAGATGACAGCATCATCATTTATCCAGCCATCGAGATAACGAGGTGTGAACGTTGTCATGGTTGTTTGTGACTTTGCTCATCTTGTTTGAGACATGGCATTCCAAAGTGACTATTGTTCAAGGCTGGTTTTTGTTCCGACATAGACGCCACATTACGTATACATCCTGTCATGTTTTGTTCATTTCTATTTTACCAAATATGATGTCTTTGAAAGGTTCCCTTTTCCTTGTTGGAACCTGGATAGCACAGGGTTGGAAAAAAGGAGGTGCACACGTGCATGAAAATGCAATGTTTGTTGCACCTTTCTGTTGACACTCATAGACCTGTAGGTGTTTTAGAGGAGTCGATTTATTTGATATTTCAGACAAATCATTCATTTTGTGGCACAAGCACCAAATTTGCAATGGATCCCTACTGTCCGAAAGGCACGTTTGCTGCAAGAAAAATCCAAAATGGTGGCCATGCACGCAATTGTTGCAAACATTGAATTTTGATTAGCTGCAGTCTCTTTCTGTGAAGGCCAGTATATTTTAGAAAAATACCCCTCCCTCTGTTAAAGAAAGTCCAACGCTGCAGAACTTCCAAACCCGCCTTAAACAATGGCTGAAGTAAAGCAGTCTGGTAACAATGGATTTTTAAACTGTGTCCTGATTTCTTTTTCTCTTATTATTGTACTGTCATGCAAATTAGCGTAATTGTTATCATCTGGTATATTTACATCTAAGACTCCCTGAATTAAAGGCCATAAATGTACACTGTCCCTATCAAATACAAAAACCAACAAAATTAGCTCTTCAATGCAGTCTTTACATTTGAGGGATTCCTAAAGAAGACTATTATACACAGGGCTCTAAAATTAACACCCACTCACCCGCCAAATGCAGGTAAAGCTTTTATTTGGCGGCTCGAAAAACGATTCCACGAGCCACTTTGGCAGGTGAGACATTGCTCATCTCTGACATGTGGCTCAGACTCACAACCATGACTTTTAGGTGTCTGCTTTCCCTTCCAACTTCGCTACCACAAACATCCATCTTGGAGTTAGTTCAAGCATTTGATTCTGACTTGATTGCGCAGATTTAATCCTCACATTCGCCGCAGTAGGAGGTGCAATCAGGGCCTGCATGGAATTTCCGCACTTATGTGCTTTCATTATTAGCTCGCTCTTGTTGTATTCAGATGCGCTGGTAATTTCTAGCATCTGTTTACACTGAGGGCTGTACGGTGGCGCAGTGGTTAGCGCTCCTGCCTCACAGCAAGAAGGTTCCCGGTTCAAGTCCTGGCTGGGGGACCTTTCTGTGTGGAGTTTGCATGTTCTCCCCGTGCATGCGTGGGTTTTCTCCGGGTACTCCGGCTTCCTCCCACTGTCCAAAGACATGCTTCATAGGTTAATTGGTTACTCGAAATTGTCCCTAGGTGTGAATGTGAGTGTGCATGGGTGTGTGATTGTGGCCCCTGCGACAGACTGGCGACCAGTCCAGGGGTGTACCCTGCCTTCGCCCATGAGTAGCCGGGTTAGGCTCCGGCAACCCCGTGACCCCGAAAGGGATAAAACGGATTGGAAAATGAATGAATGAATGAATGTTTACACTGACTTAAGCCCGCACAAACACACACTTAAACTTTTTTGCTCCATGTCATTGTTACTTTTTGAAATGACTCACAACTACAACACACAATAAATCACAACACACAATAAGGAAAAACATTGCACATTTTTCAATATATGCATGATTTTTTTTATGCATCAAAAAACTTTAATTATTTTATTGTTTATTACTAGTTTTATAGATACCAATCTTTATGAAAGTGTATTGCATTCCATTAAAAAGGGGGGGTCTTCTTTTTTTAATTAAATAATACACTTCCATAAAAAAATTAAATAAAAAATGATTAAAAAAATATCTAAAAAAAAAAAAACAGAATGTAAGCATCCAGCAGGTCAACCACAGACTTTGCTGTTTGTCCTCAATATTGTCGTCGGGATTGACTCCCAAACAAAAGAATAAACAGTTCCTATTGGTCAATGTTTAATTTCCCAACGTTTTGCTGTGTAATGTTTGTAGATCCAGTTGATACTTTATAGAAAGGTATATGTTCACAAAAAAGTTCAGAGATCAGATGTGTCTTTTGTTAAAATAACCTTACATTTCTGTAATGTTATAAAACCTGACATAAGACCAGACTTTCAATTATTATTAGTGTTTTGTTTTTGTGAGAGAATAATTCTTAATTTAAACTTTATAAATAAAAGGGAATGAATGTTTTACTTTGAAATATGCAAATTATTTTTCCTGAGAAATATTTGGCCAGTAGAGTCCAGATTTGGTAGGTAGACTTTAGATGTCACCTGCCACCCTGATATCTTCTTGATATTATTTTGGGGATTTTCTTTGTGACTAACATGCTTTTCGAAAACATGGGTACAATTATGCCAAATTTGGTGCTTGAACCACAAAATGCCCAATTATTTTCATAACTAGTTCCACTATTGGTATTTTTTCTTAGACAGACACCAAATAAACCACCACTTGTTCTCTGATGGACTGTTACAATCTGAGCCAAACTGAGAGAACTGTTTCAGTGCACTTTCAAATAATATTTTGATTCATTTATTGTTTTTTATGTTTAAACAGTTTTGAGACTTAAAAAAAAAAAAAAAACTTGAATTATAACTGACAGTTTTCAGTACTGTATCAAAGAACTGGACAAAGTGAGTGTGATGTCACTGTAGAAAAAGGCTTACTTCCAGCTCCAATGAAATTAAGCTAATCTGATCAAATTTTCACTGCTTTTGTTTATGGAAAGTGCATTTTTGTTCTTTTTCTACAATGAAGAGAAGAAGAAAACTTGGGTTTCTGGGCGTGGTATAAAACTCAAACTACCAATTTGATCTATCCATTTGTTTTATACAAATTGATTTGATTTTTAAATCAACCCAAGCAAATAATTATTTTTTAATTACAGTTTTTCTTTTAAAATCAGTTTATTTGAAGGTGAAAGTTTCTTTAAAAACACCATGAAGTTTCTCATTAAAAATGAAAAAAAAGCAGCTTTTTTTTTCAGAAAAACATAACAACCAGGTTTTACTAAATAGATTCACTGAATTGATTCTGCACTGCCTTCTAAGTTTGACTCTATAATGCATTTCCCCCCTTTTTTTTCTTCTTATCCAGAACTTTAGGATAAAATCTTTGATTGGAGAGCTGGTTGATTTTTTTTTTGGACCTTTGGACCATATGGACCTTTGACCACTGAGCTGAAATGATATATTTGATAGTCTGTGAATTTTGCAGCCTGTGCCAGGGATATTAGGAGATTAAGTGTTTTGTTTTAAAGTTTGTACAAATTTACCAGTTTCTATCTACCGTTATGGTGAACTGCTGGTTGGAGGATGAGTGATGTTCCAGTAGCTGGGGGGCTGTTGTGCTCTTCAGGGATCTGACTTGGCAGATGTGGGTGTTTGCTCTTAACAGCAGCCAGAGTTGTGACAGAGACATTTGGCAGGTTGTGGTGAAGGGCTCAACTTCCTCATGGTAATTTGGCCATTAGTGGCTGGAGATTGATATATTTGTTGACATTTGTGATTAGCAGCTCACAGCAATAGTAATACTCTGGTGAAAAGTGAATCCACAGAGAGACTGAGCCATTGCCCTAACACACTCCATGACTGTCAGGGTAGAGAATGAATAAAGACTTGAACATATTAGTGCCAGTCTAACTAAGTTAAACAGCATCATTGGTCGGTTTGAAAGTTAGTAAAAAAGTTTCAATCATTGTGTTGTACTGGAATAGGAAAAAAATGCAGAATTTAAAATTGGTCTAAAAAATGCAGAAGACATAACTGCAAACTGAAATATAATGACTTTTATCTTCCTCATTGAATCAACCAATTCAAAGGGAAAAGCATAGATAGAGAAGTGGCATGTTTCAAATAATCAAATGAATTTCAAAAACTTTTAGATCAGTGTTCCCCAACCATTTTCAGGCCGCGGGCTGGTTTAATGTCAGACAAATCCCTCACGAACTGGTCTGTACGAGGCTGAAGTAGGCATCTGATAGGGCTGGGCCATATGTAATTTTTATATAATGATTTCGTTTTTTTTCATATCAGGCGATAACGATATATATCATGATATTAAATACATGAACGCTCTATGGCTCATAAGAGAGGCGTGTAATCATTAGCAGGTTGTTTGGATTTAAATCTTTATTTCCCACCACACTTATCAGTTCCATTTAAAAATAAACATTAATTCTACAAATACATTCTAATGTTTTCAAGTTCTACAGAACAAACAAAATTGACAAACATTTCTGTCAACATCCTGTGAATAAGCTAGGAACTAAAAACAAATTCTCTGAATTTCTTCTGGTAGTTTGGACTGTTGCTGCTGTGAAGGTCTGAACTTTCTTGTTTTTCTAGAGAATTATCGTTTATTTCAGTCTGAGATGGAGCATGCTTGGTTTCACTGCTTCAGGTGATAAAAAAGATTGGTGGTATTTCCAGTTTTAGAAGGAACATGTCTTCTGCACAATTTGCAGTTCATGTTACTCTGTTTTTGTCTGATTTTAAATAACTAAAATATCTCCACACAGGGGCCAAAATTTAATATTTGAGTCACCAGCCAAGTTGGCCCGTAGATTGAAAAAAATCTATCAAACATATATTTTACCCGCCAAATTATAACACTATTTTACACGGAAGTAGCTATGGCGTTTTAGTTTTTTTTTTTTAAATCGCTTAAAAGTAATTTATAAATAGCCTAGGCGCTTTATTGTCATCTAACGGTAAACTCAAATTCAAACATACTGAGGAAAAAAAAGAACAGTTTTACTAGAGATTTTCTAATTCTGCCTCCAGGTGATCACCTTTTAGATTAGATCATAATTAAAAAATAGCCTGAAAACAAAGTGTTGGGTTATAATCATTATATATCATTGACATTAAAGCTGCAGCTCTCTCACGAGGGTAGCAATATCTTACAGGTCGCAGTTTTTGGTGTAACACCGGCTGTATAACGCTACAAAGACGCTGCTAAGACGCAACGGATTCAGTTCTGTTGTTGATTTGAAAATACAGTTTTAATGAATGTCCTCTGAATTAATCTTGTTATATTTATCCGGCACATCTTAAGTCCAGTCCATGAAAATACTGTCTGACTTTACACAATGGCGATATACGGAAGAGCTCGTTAGCATAGCATCATAGCATTAGCGTCTGACAACAGCGCTGCCTCCAAATCAACACTTTTCATTAATCTGCCTGTTGCTGCTTTAAGTGAAGCAGCGTTATCCTCCAGTTCTGGTGAAGTGACTGCGGGGTGGGCGTGTGTTTGTTTACCTCATGTGCAGACAGAAAAGGAGGAGAAGAAAAAACAAAAGAGGAGCTAATAAACATGACTACGTTTACGCAAACGTTTACTCTCACTGTTGCAACTAACCCTCTAACTTTTACTCACCAAAGAGGACAAAATGATCGCAACTGGCTAGTGTTGACTTCAGACCCTTCAAAATAAAAGTCTATCGCGATAGACTCATTTTTCTATCGAAAAAAAGTTCTATCGTGATATTGACAGCTATTGTTTTATCGCCCAGCCCTAGTGTCTGACGTACCGGTATACATTAGCTTCCAGTTTCTCCTAACTTTTGAGGGTAAAGTTTATCTTCTTTCTTTGTGAAAAATCTGCGGCTGCTTTCAACTTTACTTTTACACTAGATTTTCTGTAGAAACCATTCAAATGTGATCTAAATTTTCTATTATCCCATAACTGTCAAAGTGGAAGCTAAAAATTGAACATGCCAGGCTTGCCTGACTTTTTGGGTGCGGCGGATAAATAAAGAAAAACTGTCACTGAAACTAGTATTTTCTAAACATATTAACAAACACGAATCCACTGTTTGAGCAACTGTATTCGCAGCATCCTCGTAACATTAGACAGCTGGTAGCTGAATATTCTGTTATATTATTATGATTTGTGGGAATAACTGTCACAATAAATTCATACTTGAAGTAAAGACTCCTGTTTTTTTCAGTTTTCTGTTGTTGTTATTGTTGTTCTGTTGTAGTCCCAAACCCCCTCGGGATTGTTGAGTTACTATAAGTGGCTTTATGAACTATATTCTCTAATTTACTCAGTTGGAGAGACCAAGGTGTTAAGCTACGTTCACACTGCCCTCGACAACATGCGTTCAAGCGACAACTTGAATGCATAGACATGCGTTTTGGGCTTCGAAGTTCAAAAATCTCGCGTTCACATTTAGGTAAGTCTTTATGACCGTTTTTGAGCTCTACGTACAAAACGCACAGCCATTAAATGCACGTTGCCAGTTGAACCAGATTAAACTTTGACCAATCAGGGACTTGGATTTGATAGTGACGCATGGATTTGGTTTATCTGGTGAACCCAGTCACGGAGACAAGTGTGATGACATCTGCGTTTGTTTTTCAAATAACGATAATCCAAGGCCACCCTCCTCACGTATTCCATATCCACCATCAAAAGAACCCCAGCAATGAGCCGAACCGTTTCGTGTCCAAAGCAGGACATCCGCTTTGGCATTTCGCACCACGCCTCTTCCAACTGTAGGTGGTAGACATGCGCTAGTAAGCAGTAAATAAGGAGAAAGAAGCCACTCCTTGCTTCTTCACTGTGAACACTATGGACCATACGAGCATTCATAGACCCGCAAAACAGATGTGGTTTTATACAAGACTTTGTGTTGTGTATGAAAAACGGGAACAGAGATGTGAAGAGAAACTTTGAGTTTTGGGCTCCGGAGAGTCTCGTCAGACAGCCAAGGCTCTGCCAGAGCTGGACTTTTGTGATACTTTACCTGAAGGACCTCACCTTCCAAGGAAGTGATTGTTCCCCCCTTGATGTGGAAGCAGCACATCAAGAGGCCTGGACTGCTTTTTGTGACAGCGGTTAATAGGGAAGCAGACGCTCTGCCGAGCTCCCATTACTCTGCATGCTCATTTTCACAGAGGTGACAGCTGGAGGCTGAAGACACGATGGGCAGGCATCTACCAATTAAACTAGCCCAGTCTGAGATACAGAGCATGGAATGAGTTGGCAGTGGACACGAAGATTAATGCGAGTCCAGGACCCAACTGAATTATTGTTCAGCCATGATCATATTTTTACCACAGCTAGTTTCACCACCCTTGTTTTGCTTCATAACACTAGAGGAGATGAACGGAAGTTATTTTTCTCAAAACTAAATTAATAGTAAGAAGCATTTGCATCAGTTACATGCAAGATTTCATTGACTTTTGAAATGCTGAGACAATCCCTTCATTCTCTAGGTTTCTAGATTTATAACAAATAATGAAAAGACACATTTCAAGAGAGAAGGAAATAATTACAAAAGAGGCAAACCAATTAATAATTTGCTAACAGTTGTGTGTGTTTGACCTGTCGGAAATAAAGTGAGTTGGTCACAAGAAAAAATTACGATATTACAATGACAAGTCTTCTTTTATTTCACGTATTTTACGCACTATAGGGTGCACCAGATTATAAGGCGCGCCATCAATGAATGGTTTATTTTAAAAGTTTCTTACATATATAAGGCACACTGAACTATTATGCGCATTAGGCAAGACAAGAGTCAGAGACAAATCTATCAATCTGTCAGGCTTTACTAAATCCATTTACAGTAACTCTAGACCTTGTTTGTGACAGGCTAAACGTTAGCCGTGTTAGCATATTCTTCACCTATAATTCCCAACCCTTGTTTGCAACATGTAAAAAAAAGGCAGACTGATGCTGCTAAAACAAACGTTATTGTGACTACGCTAACTTCCAACCTTGTTCATAGCATGGGATTGGACACCAGACACTGCTACATGATAGCCATGTTAGCCTTTCCAGCAACACCCAACCTTGCTTGCTACACGTAAAACATAGCCGATGTTTTGACAGAGGCCATGTACCTTTGAAAATTGCTTTGACATCAGTAAGCATAGCCAAAATAACTGAAATTGTTACAGAATAAACTGAAATAATGTATTTTTTGTATACATTTTGTGACTTTTGGGGAACAAAGTGTGACAATCTGACCCATCTCTGATGCTTTTCTGCATCCAGCTGCAGGCACACCTCTACAGCTCACTTTACACTTCTGATAAACCACTTAGAATCAGATCCTGCATTTGCAGCGAGGTTTGAACACATTGACCACTGATCCACACAGCGGGACGTCCTAAGGGGCGTAGTTAGCCAGTTGAGAGAACAAAAAGGAGAAATTTGTATCACTCTGGGCCACTCTTCCTTAAGAGAGACATTGGTTTAGTCCAGAGTGCTGAAGGTAAAATAATACTCTGCATAACCTAAATTGTTGAATGTGAAACTTTATTAAATATTGGTAATCTTACAATTCGTTATTTCTTCATTTTGTTGAGCTCAATCTTCTCCTGATTAAAAGACTGGGGCGCAACAATATAGAAAGCCCTCTGGATTATGAGATACACTTTTGCTTTAGATACGGCTTTTAAATGCACTTTCTAGTGTGAAAATTATGGTCTTTATTTATTTACTTATTAATTTGTTATGTATATGTAATTAATTATGTATGAAAAGATTACTGATTTAAAAAAGCAACAAACTGTTTTAGAAAACATCCTGAATGTAATTCTTACAATATTTGCTTGGTTTTGCTGTTTCATGCTACTTCTTCAAGCTCTTAGCAAAGCTGCAATGTCAGCGCTTAAGTAAGAACAATCACAACTTAATCAAGTGATACTAAATGCCAACAGCAATAAGTAAGAAAACAAGTTTCTAAAGAGGTAAATATTCTTTTGCTTGGTTCAAATTGTTCTATAGATCATCCTTCTATTGCTAAATGTTTCTGTCTTCTGCTACTCAGGAACTGCTTTTCAGCAGTCAACTGCTGCTCTTCTTGCCAGAGATTGTTGCCGCGGTAACATACACATGACAGATGTTATTCATTTGGTTCTTTGTGCTGCTAAGCAAAGGAAGGTGCAGCGGACACAGAACATCATTGAGACCCCCAAAGTAAGTCAATCTGAGGGAGATGACACTGAGCATAATTGATTTCTTCTTTTGGGGAGGGGCTGAACTGAGGGAATCGACTCCTGTGCAGCCAGAAACTACCACATTGCAACGCGGTCTGAAGGACAGCACTTGGACGCTGTATGATAGTTGTCGCCAATTTGTTGAGCACTAATGTCTGCTTCCTGGAGATTTATGTGTCCAAGGTGATTTTACTGTTCATACTGAGGCCATTGGGGTCAACATATCTGTTGCTCCCAGCTGGACTCCTTTATGATTTCATCAATCATATCACTTGACATCCAACCTCTGTTTCTCAAGATGACTCTACATCCACTTGATGGGAGACATAGTTGTATTGCCATCCACCCATCCATCCATTCATCTATCCATCCCTCCATTAATCCGTCCATCCGTCCGTCCGTTTTCAGAGCCCACTGAATTCCTTTTAATGTCACAGGGTTTCATCCCAGCTTCCGTTAGCTTCAGGAAGTGTACTATCTGACTAGGTCACCAAATACAGAATCTTCAATGAACCCATGAAGAGAAAACCCGGAGAAATGCATGCGTGGGTTTTCTCCCACTACGGACGGATACTACGGACACAGCCAGGGTTTGAACCAGGGCTTTCTCACTGTGAGGCTAGAGCACAAACCACTACACCAACGTATAGCCATTTTTGTATTGTGGAATATATGTTTACTATTTGTTTAGATGTTTCTTTGTTGCAAAATGGGGATTTCTTTTTCCCAAATTTGGAAACTTTCCCTTTTTGCAGCATTTTTATTTTCCCTCTCCTGGCCTTCATTCTCCTGTTCTTCACTGTAGTTTTCTGAAAGACTCACGTCTGCCTTTTTCTATTGTTTCCCACTCTCACACAATCTGACACCTGTATTCTGACTCACCATAGTCTCACCGTGGCACAGATGATGAGGTTTGAAGGCTGTTGCTGCGCCTGATAGTCATCTCAACTCAAATTCAATTAGTCTGGGATTCTGGAAGATTGAACTGGGGAGTTCTTCTTCCCTTCCTTCTTCACTATTGTGCTTCAGCTGCTTCTGTGCGCCTTATTTCCACTCACTTCTGTAAGCGTGCCATAATTTTACCACCAGTAATCTACTGACAGATACAAATGTTTAGCATAAGCTGCAATAAAGGAAATTTGTATGTTATCGCCTTCACGTCACCTCACATGAATTCACTTAAGCATTAATGACGTCTTCAGTGAGTTCATCAGTCCCAACATTATTAATGCTTTATTGCAGCACAAGCGCTCTATGAAAAAGAGCTCTTATTAAGCTGTAGAGACCTCATTTGGTTTGCTGGTGAGGTGAGGGGTGCATACACGTGTGTATGTGTGTAAGAAAGCGGGAAATGAAAGAACCAGAGGAGTGAAGAATCCTCTGAGAGCCACAACCTCTTTGTTATCAAGCATCAATATTAAATAAGACCAAACAAGTCTTTAATTATACGATGTATTTTGCACTTTGGATTAGCTGCTAGTCTTTTGCATGCAGACAAGATTGCTCAGCTGGTTGTCTAAATTAATCGCCTTCAAGTGCCACACCCCGTTAAAGCTGCCAGTGGAATAACCTACTTTATTTTATTTTATTTTTTTTACTAATTATAAATGGATTTGGGAATTCACGAGGGCTTTCGTATAAACTTTGTCCGTTCTGGTGTCCAAATCCTTCCGTTATACACTCATCTATCTGTAGAACTGTGTTGCAGAATATTTTTTTATAGAAAAATGTCGTTGTTGGCATTAATCTTTTGCCTTCTACTAACTTCAGGAAATGTACTCTTAAGTATGTATGTGCAGAATTGCTCACCTGCGTTCTGAATGTATGCCTATTTTTTGTTGGTTGCCAATAAATAAGGACATGTCTGCACAAAAACAGAGCTAAAACTGTGCTTCATATTTTCTGCCATGTCTGGTATCATTTGAGGCGTTAAAATCTTCCTCCACCAATGAGAACATGGAGATTGAAACATTGAGATTGGATCTTCCAGCATGACAGTGATCCCAAAAGTTTGGTATCCCTCTTGGCTTTTCCACTCCTCTTTTTTGTGTTTATAACTTAACGTCATCCATCATTCACCCTCAGAGAGTGTGCTTGTTAATATTCAACCAGTTTCATGTGATGATTGATGTGTTAACAGGAAGCAGGTGAGAAATCTGATCTGGTCCAAGTTCACCTGGGTGTCTGCTGGTTATTGGCTGTCTGAGTTTCAAATCTAAACTTCAGGAAGATAAAGAACATTTTAGTCCTCAAGCGCTTTAGGTTTGCTCCCACTACAACAGACAGAAACATAGGTAAGCCCTTGCTTGCATTCAGGTATAAATCTTTTCGGGTGTCTGTTTACCTGGAGTTGTGGACTCGAAGCTGCACTACAGGAGCTCAAAGAGATCTATTTTATTCCAAAGGAGCTGTTATTTCCTAAATCTAACAGACAGCTTCTGTGACTTTGATGAGATTTAAAATTGGGTTTGTTTGTTGTTTTAAACGAGAGCTAATTTGGGCTGTTTTCTGGACCTGAGTAGTGTACCGTCTCTGTTTTCTGCAGTTTAAACAGTTCAGGAGGAGCATGGTGCTTGAATGGATGAAGCTTACACCTTGAATTCAAATGTTAGTTCCATTTTTACCATAATGAGACAAGAAAAAGCGGAAGAAGTGTTGAACAGACTTTGACTCCTTCATGCATTAGTTTCAGTTCAAACCGTGCACATGGGAACACAAAATGAAACCTTTCGGTTCTGATCTCAACTGTCTGGATGGTAGGTGTAGGCATTTGGAAAAAACTATTAATGGATTGGAAGAAAACCCCAATGAAGAGTGGGGCATGTGCAAATGTGAAAGTCTAAAGTGATATAAACTGAATAAATACATAATTAAGAAAAGAGTGAGAGGAACGCGTGGTAGAGTGAAGCCTTGATCTCCCCACCTCACTGTCTGAACGTGACGTTCTCTGTGATGTTGCATCTGGCAGGGTTTGCAGCTCAGAGCAGTTTTATTTATATCTTGGTTCATTTCAAGTGCACTCAAAAGCAGAAGTGCTACAGTAAACTTGTTTTACATTATTTTTTTGTTTAGAATATGATGACAAATTGCTTCACTGACTAACAGGAATGCTTTTCAAGTGTTTGACTGCTTTTTTCTTGATGCTGTTGTTTCGGCACACGGCCAAAGAGGTAGCCTAAAGATTGGAAAAGAACATTCATCTTAAGAAAAACATCACTAGAGACACATTGCTTCTCATACTTTTTCCCCACAATCTATAGACACTCATCAGCAACCGTCTTGCGGCATGCCTCAGCCGTACCAAAGCAGCAGTAAAAAGTGTTGTACCGAATGTTGATACAATCAAATTTGTTTGAAAAGTTTGAATACGTGAAATATCCCAACAAGGATTGCAAATCCTTTATCTCACGTGGTTTTGTTTTCAAGCTTTGGTTCAAAGCAGAAATGTCTGGTAGACCGTAGCCTGAATACAGACCAAGCCCAAGGTTCAGGACTGGATTCAGACTAAAGTCTATTCAGACTTTTCCTGTCTGAATGCACCTGAAAAAAAAAGAATGTCATACATTCCAAAAAGGATTTTTTGTTAGTTCTAAGCAAATGGTTTCCATTTTTTGAGTATTTATGTACCTAATTATAGTTCATTTTGATCAGAAAACTTGTGTAATAAGTGGAAAGGACTCATTTTAGAACAAATGAGAATCAAAATGAGTTCAATTTGGCCCATCTGAAGAAATTTGTGTGAAATCTAAAGCTAACAAGCTAACATTTATAGAACATAAATCTAAAGTTTTGCTTCTAAAACTAAGAACAACTAATGCCATAGAAGCTTGTCAACTTCAAAAAAACATTAAAAATAATATCCTTGAGCCAAAAATGAAAGTACAATTTGGGTTTTTTGAATCTGAATTCCCGTTTTTCTATCATCAAGTTTGGAGTAAATGGATTTTGACTCATTTTATCAATAATTTCCTGATATCCAATCTCTTAATGAGACAAAAGGAAGCCTATATTGTGCTGATTTTGACTAAAGCATGGAGAAGTATGGAAGAAAGATAAGCTAAAACAACTCCGAACTTAAAAATCTTGAATGTCGAAAAAAAGGTTTTGAAATATTTGCAAAGATCAAATAGTTTTCAGTGCAAAGTAAACTGAAGGAACTCCAGTGTCATTAGTTATATGTTCCTGGAAGAGGTTGGACTCCTCCCAAGTGTTTCCCCACTGTCATACCCACTCACTCACACACTGAAGGGCCTCATTTTCTCTTCTGCATATGCTGGCAGAAGTGTGAACATGAATTCGGTGTCCCCTGTTGGCTTGAATCAGCAGAGCTGCTCCATGTAACTCTCTGCAAATGCTGTTGGCACTTTTCTCCCACCAGTTTGAGCTCAGCTGGGAGTGCAGCCACGACGCCTCCGTCCCATTCTCCACGTCCTGCTCGTAAAAAGATTCAGCACGCCCGGAAACTTCAAAGGTGGATGTAGGTTCTGTGACGCTGTCTGTGAGGTGAGACACGGCGGTGGAGGGAGTTGCTAAAGTGAAACCGGGGATCACAGAGAATTTTCATGAGACTTGAAGACTACAAATGAGCTCAGGTAGTCACATTCATTCTGTCTGTCTGCCTTTTGTCTTCAAAAAGCCTTCGTTGCCCTTTTTCATCATCTTTGCCGTGCCCTCAAAGTCATATTTGATCTTTTCAGTCAAGAGAACGACTGTCTTAGTTTTGCTCCGTTTTCATTTCAAATTAAGCCCCTCAATGCCAAACTCTCTCGTCTGTCTCTTTGGAACTTTAAGTCCTGGTTTGGATGAAGATATTTCCTGTACTGTTCATGAAACAATGGACGTCATGTACTTCTCTCTTATGGCTGCGAATGTCACTGCTGGCTGGTGTTTAGATGCAGACAGCAGAGAACCGCGGCACTCATGTGGAACAGCCTCAGGGATACTGATTTCCTTTCCTGAAACGAGGAGCCCTGACTCTGCTGCTCCCACCATCGACCCATCATCCGTCATCTCTGCTTTCATCCCTCCTTCCCCCTGCGCGTCTCTGGTGCTAACATTCGTTTGCTCTTTGCTTCTATGCCCCTCATCTTTATCTGGAAATAAGTCAATCATCCTTACTGCTCTTGATGGTATTTCTAAATGAAAACTCCTGGTGAAAAGTGTTAAATTTGTATTTGTTTGTATCTATGACTATTAAAATGAGCCTCACAGACTGTAGTTTCTCCTAAAATGATCACAATGTTTGCCAGAAAAACAGTCCTAAAATGAGTTTAACATTCTTCGAGGAAAATGATCTTTATTTAGGCAAAACTAATGCAAATATCCCCAAATTCCTGCCACTTCTAGACCATTTTAAACAGTAAAAAACAGCCCAAATTTCAGCAAAACACTGAAGTTGTCCCATTTGTTCGTTAATTGTAGGGGTAATCAGTTGGCTTTTAATCTGACCTTTGGAGGATTAGGTCCTTACTGTGTTATTTTGACTCTTCTATTTGAGGGTTTTCATTCATTTTCCATACTGTTTGATCCCTTTCGGAGTCACGGGGCTCCCAGAGCCTAACCCGGCTACCCGGCCACAGTCCCCTGCATGGTTTGAGGAAGTATTTTGGCAAAATCATCTGGTTTGGTCTGAGTCAGCTTGATTTGATCTGGATCGAGTCCTGCTTGCATTTGATCTGTATTCAGACTGCTGTCAAATGGACTGTCCTGTAACAGAACAAAGCTTCAAAACATAACCATGTGACTAAAGACCTCTTCACTTCCTAATGGCCAGGCAAAGCAACTAGAGCTAGAACATATGGAAGTCCTGCTCTTTACAATCCTTCTTGCTATTTTTGACCTATTCCAACTTTAGATTTTGCTGACCAATTTTGAACATCTGTATCAACATACAGGTACAACACTTTCGCGTTGAGAAAGGGCTGCTGGGCCAAGGAAACCAGCACCCAAGGGACATGGCCAACCCATTGCTGAGAGCCTGGTTCCCCCCAACAGGGATGGGGTAGGGGACAGAAGTTCAGAAGTCCCATCTTTTTTGTGTAGTGTCTGTGTGTGTGCGTTCATTGGATTGTATGTTGTTGTGGGGTAAAGGGTGTGTGTAATAAAGGGTGCAGTTAAAATTGGTGAGTAGGGCACTGAGAGGACATCTCCTGATTGCTCACAGTGATGTCCAAGCATCCTCTCCCCAAGGGGCCCGAAATGTCTATGGGGCAGTTAAAATTGGAGGGGCAGGGCAGTTAATTCTTTCTTATAAACTGAGGAATATTAATATTTGTAACATGAAATAAGAATTTAAGACATCTAAAAATGTACATTTTAATATTTGTAAGCTTAAAGACTTTAAAACATAACTTAAATCTTATTGTGTCATCTGCTGCATAACCATTTTTAAGTCCTGTGAACTCATTAGGATTTATAGTGTACAGATAAATTTCTGTGCATGGTGTAAGAAATGAAAAAGTGCGCTGCAAATGACTGTAAGTTAAAGTAGAGGGAGCCTGTCTGGCTTTTTGACAGCTCAGACTGAAACCACTGCAGAGTAAACTCCTGGGAGGAACTCAGTGGGGCTTGGTCTCCACTATTTCGGCTATTGTAAGAAAGTTTTCGTGCTGATGGAGATCGTTAATTTTAGCCGGATTACAATTGGGGAAGTAGAAGGAGCGAGTCAGGAAGAGCTTGTTTCTCTGTGCTGTGGCAGAACGGTGACGCCGGGCGTCTTTGCTCTCAGGTGCAGAGAGAATGTTGCTGCCAGGGAGGCTTTTTAATAAATCCTCAATATGTCCAGAGTGCCCTGTCTCTATGGAAACTGAGGCTCACATTGTGCATTTGTGCGTGTTTGGTGAAACTGTGCTTTGTCTTATGTGTTCTTTGTTCAAAGGGCTGAGGCAGGGATTTGGTTTGCAGAGACTTGAAGAAACACTCAGGTTCATTTATTTATTTCATCTTTATCACACCAAATATTTGTCATTGCTTTTCTGCTGAAATTGCTCCTCAAAAATAAAAACTGTTCTTTCTGGAGAATCTACAGAAACACTTGAATGTTGGTGGACATGAATTGCATCATTCAGAATTGGAGAAACAACCCAGGTTTGCTTGCATAAGCTTCTCGACTGCAGAATGTCCACATTCTGTGGACATTTTTTCTTCATCACTAAGTTTCAATTTAGCTAAGAAGATTTATTCGGTTTTGTGTTGTAAAACAGAGAATGGCTATTCCAATGCAAGTGCGATGTTTGTAACAGATTCGTTGTATATGAAAACTGGACTGGGCGAGTGTCACATCACCCATAGAAAATTATTTACTTCTGGCTCCAACCAGATGAATTCAATTCACTCGTCATTTTTTGTGATATGAGCGCCGGCATGTTGGATCCAGATATCACAAGTGAGCAGTGATTGGTCCAAGTCTGAGTCATCGTTTCCATGCCAACCACTCTAGCCAGTCAAGGGTGAGCTCGATAACCACAATGTTTCGAGCGCTGGACGTGGGCACCACTTATGGTTATTGAGGCATCTGATTGGCCAGTTTATAACATGAACAACTTGAACTACAGAAAAAAATCATAAAAAAAATGGGATTTTCAAGAACATGTAAAAAAAAAGTTAACAGAGCAAGCTGTTTATTTCTCAATAGAAGTCTGTGAGATTTTGGCTTCTTGGAACCAGCAGTCCTATTCAGTCCTATTCTCATATATAGTTGATGGTTAAAACTTCCTTTTTAAGGTTAGTCATTTTTAACCTTTAAGTCTTTTCAGTGTCTGTAAAAAGTGGCATTTATTGCTTAAACTTTGTTCCTACCACCTTTTTTTCAGTGTAATGCTTAAACTCTGATGTTGAATGAACTTTTCCAAATAACCGCAGTTTGCTTTTGCACATGCAGAGTCTCAGTGCTGCAGGTCACCATAGCAGGCTGTCGAGTCACAGTGGAAAGGCGTCCTGTTGCGCCGCAGCGGGGAGGTTCACCGGCACACTGCGCTCTGGTTCAAAGGAGCTGCGAGAGCTGTTAGAAGCTAATTTGTTTCAACAAAGAAGAACCTGCTGTTATATTTAAAATAATTATGATTCACCTTAAGGAGAAGGGCAGGAGCAAAAATAATGTGTTAACTGCAAAAATACACACACCTATTAGTGCATATTTGTGGACGTACAGACTCTCAAAGGAATAATATTTTTTTTATTGCATTCCAAAAATGGTGCAGACTCCACACTGTAAACTAAACTGTTATATTAATCATTTTATTACATTTTAGAGCCAGTCTGGGATTTGTTTAATGACTTCCAACAAGAGCCGTTTCAAGAACAGGAGACACAGAGGAAGCATCTGTGCAGGAGTTACATCATGCAGTTTCTTGCACTATGAAACACCAGTTATGAATGCAATGTTTTATTGCTACAAACTGAGATGTTATCCTTTTTAGTTAACATAAATCCAGTGATTACTGTTTTACTTCTATTAAAACAATAACACCTTTTAAGCATTGTCATGTGAAGTTGCATGAAGGTGGGAAACGTGTGGTTAAAATAAAAAATCCCATCGAGCAAGATTGTATTAATGATTGCTTTGAAAGGGATTCTATGTTGCTTATATCACAGCCCAGAGGTTGAGAAAACCCTTCAGGATGGAGCCGTCGAAGCCACATAGGTGTCTGAATAATTTAATAAATTAACACATTTGTCTCCATGTAATTTCTGCTGTCACTCACAGTTTGATCTCATCTTTCCTTAAAGCTATTTTTTTTTTATCAAGTTCTCGTTTGCTTTTCTTGTTTTTTTTTGTTTTACTAGACAGCATTTTAAAGCAATCAATCTCAATTTTAGAGTAAAATGTTGGTCTTTTTTTTTTACACAACAGAATTAAAACTTTATGTAGACCAGGCGGTTTTGCTTTATTTTTAAGGTAAATTCCTAAAAAAAATTACAGTATTGTGGAAAGGTGTTTTTTGAATTGTGTTGCAGATTTTTGCACACCGAGTTGGGTACTTATGCTGGGTACTTACCCTAAAGCAGACGGTTTCTGAGCATAGCTGGAAACCAGATTTACAAACTCCCTTCATGTAAATTCTTTTGATTGCTGTAAACGTTGAGAATAGTTGATAATATATTTTGTGGATTTATGTTTAGTTTCATACATAATCCTTTCAAATTTAGTTTTAAAATTCCATCTTTTAATAGTGATGACAGATTAAAATATTTTAAAATGATTCTTTTGTTTTAAAATAGAATTTAATTAAATATAGACTAGAACCATTTTTAACTTAACATAAAAAGATAAACAACAATAGAGTTGTTGTACATATGACAGGTTGTGTACATTCTGGTGCCTGTCAGTCACCCTCAGCCAAAAAATAAGACATTAAATATCTGAATTAATTGCCTCCCCAAAAAAATGGATCAAAAAGACTTTTATTTTGAAAAGCATTTCTCCTTTGAAATGTGAAGTTTCGAACCCCAGATCCTAATGCTGCTTTTCTCATTGAAGTACGAATGAATGCATTAGACACCACAGTCATGTTAGTATGTATCTTTATGTTCTGCAGACCAAGAAGCTGCATAATATTATCTTAATCTCTTCTGCTTTTAAAACTGTAACCAAAAAATTTGATTTTATTTGTTTAAAAAAAAAAAAATGTGTATAAAATCTTATAAAATAATTGGAATCAAGATAGTGTGCACAGTTATTAGTTACAAAAATCTGAGCCCAAAAGTTATTCAGCTTTAAAACAATTCATTAGGATGCATTTATTTACTCACTGATTTTCTTAATGAACCTTAGGTCTTCCTCATCTGTTTACTATCAAAAGCCTGGCTACGGGCCTCTTCTTTGATATAAATGCAAGCCGTGGGCCATGGCAATCACATGGTATAAAGCATCACATGTCACGGTGAGATCATTGATGGCTGTAAACAAGATTGTGTTCCACCAGTGGGAGGTGAAGAAAGTCTGTGAATGAGGATGACTGGCAGGCAAGAGGCATCAGACTGCACACAACCTGTCAGACAAGGATGAGGGAATTCAGTGCAAATGTTTCTGATTTACAGCATTTAGTTACAGGGTTGACGCTTTGTTGTGTCTTTGGGCTCCATTGACTCCATTTGTACAATGGTTCTGTGCTGTAGACGTCCACAGGGGTGCCAGCAACAGCGGGCGTCTTCTCAAGTAGAGTGGACCTAGAAGTGACACATGGTTTAATCAGAAAGGGAACACAGTACAGCACAAAGGGAGATAGCTGCTAAGCTCACGGCTGTATATGCGAGTGAAGATAAACAGTAAAACAAGGAGGAAAGAGAATCATTAGCAAGTGAACATCTTGCAGTGCAGAAGCCAGTGGCTCCGCCCAAGGTGACTCCCCTCTACACTGCTTCTGTCACGAGCCAGGTTATTTATAGCTCCTTTGGGGAAAGTGCTGGGGGTGTGGGGATGGATGCCTTCGGCCTGGCCTGCTCACAGGCAGCAGTGCTGTCACCAGAGCTGCAGCACGTCTGACTGATGTAAGTGTAATTACCATTCTATGTGGCTGTGATTGCTGTCGTCACTGTGGCCCTGCTCCATAAAAGCCTCTATCTGTACCATTGACTGTATATGAGAACTGGATTTAGTGACCCCTCCTGCTGGGCGTTCCAAACAGGAAGTGCCCGCTAGTTCCAAGAAGCCAAAATCCCTTAGATTCCTAAAGAGAAATAAACTGCTCAGTCATTTCACATTTGAAACGTTTGTTTGACAGTTCCCCTGAGTCCACTTTCAGTAGAAGGGGTGTGGCTTGCTCCTGATTAGCGAGAGTAGTTGCCATATAAATGTTGACCCAGACCAACTTGAATCAAAAACTGCTAACTGACATCGTCTGGTTCCAAATTGGCGACGTCCATACTGCAGATAAAAAATGTTGA
>BSAI01000104.1:494527-507362 GCA_036245035.1 Adrianichthys oophorus
TCTTTGAGCTGGAAGTAAGCCATTTTCTTTTTTTTTAGTAAGTAAGCCATTTTCTATGGGTGATGTCACACTCACTCGGTCCAGTTCTCATATACAGTCAGTGATCTGTACAGAGTAAAGGTGTAACAATAAGTGAATCATCGATTTATCCAACCAGATTGATCTGCCTGAGTCAAGTTGCTAATAGAATCAAATCAAATCAACCTATATCCTTTTAAAAAATCTCTTCAAAATGAAATGAATTGATCTGTAACATTATGTATATTGGAACATTATAACAATATTATATAATACTGTAATATTGGAAAACACACATGGAATGCAGCAAAAACTGATCAACCATCATTCCAGTCCAATGTGTGGAAACACTTTGAATTTACAAAGACATGTGACTGTAAATTGTGGTAGAATGTTCTGATATTGTTTCCTTTGGATTATCCTGATGTGGAAAAACAACAGTGGGCTGAACTTTATCAAACTAAAATGTGAATGGATTTGACATTCATTCAGGCTGCACGGTGGCGCAGTGGTTAGCGCTCTTGCCTCAAAGCAAGAAGGTTCCCGGTTCAAGTCCTGGCTGGGGGACTTGAAACCGTGTCACCAATGGGGGACCTTTCTGTGTGGAGTTTGCATGTTCTCTCCGTGCATGCGTGGGTTTTCTCCGGGGACTCTGGCTTCCTCCCACCGTCCAAAAACATGCTTCATAGGTTCATGCTTCATAGGTTAATTGGTCACTCTAAATTGTCCCTAGGTGTGAATGTGAGTGTGCATGAGTGTGTGATTGTGGCCCCTGTGACAGACTGGCGACCAGTCCAGGGGTGTACCCTGCCTTCGCCCATGAGTAGCCGGGTTAGGCTCCGGCAACCCCGTGACCCCGAAAGGGATAAAGCGGATTGGAAAATGAATGAATGAATGATTTGACATTCATTCTTGTTTAGTTTCTGTTTGTACACATATTTAATTTACACTTGATTATTTTGCAAGAAATACAAGGAATCCAGAAAAGTTCACCTGCTCTGTTCAGTACCAGGTTGTATCTCTTGAGTCACACTGGTTGAAGGTTTGGATAATGATGTTTATTTTAGGTCAGTGAATCGGATCATTCAAAATGAACCAATATCCACAGTGAATCGGATTGGAAACCACAAATTATGATATGAATCAAATTGTTGTTAAAATGAATTGTTAAACCCGTAGGACAGATGGTGCAGCCCGAACCTCGGCCTGTTATCTGCCAAGTTTCTTTCACTTATGCCCCACTTAAAAATGTGTGGGCTTTCTACCCCAACCTTTAAATCACTTGTTGTGTGTTTTTCACGTAGGACAGTGCAAGTCAAAGGCTTGAGCCTTTACTCCAGAGCACATCATCAAAGCAAAGCCTGATTTAAAAAAAAGGTGCAAAATCATGGGGTCAAATCAGCATTGATTGACAGCATTTAAAATGTACACACTATAAATATTTTTTTATATTTTCATCTTTTCCTTCAAGATTACAAAGTGCATTTTAGAGTTTAAAACTATTATCAAATTTACAATCTGTTTTTTTTATTCACTTTAAGCTGACCCTGACTTGATCCCATACACTAGTCTTCTTTGGTGGATCGTCCTTAAATGATGTCATTTGTTTTTTAATGACCTGAGGTAAATTAAAGTGATCTCTAATCCTTGAAAGGATTCAATTCAGTTTAGAATGAAATTAACTGCCTATTTGTTTTGCTTAGTGCAGATTTGGTCAACTCTGAAGAAGTTTGAGGTCTTTTTATTTACTTGTGATATTTACAATCTATAAAAATAGACAACTCAGAAGTGATAATGGACATCAGTTTTGATTGTGTTTGGGAAATCTCAGATATTGGTAAATATCTAACATTGTCTGCTTTAAAGTATCATCATGAGAGATATATGAACAATCGTTTTCTAGTTTCTTGATGTGGGGTTTAAAGAAGTTGCGTGAATAGGGAAAGTGGAGAACTTCCTGACCTTTTGTTTGCTTTTGCACTGAATGTGAACTCTTCCCAGTGGTCTTGGGAGAAGCTTAGCAGAGAAATCAGAGGGAATATTGCATCAAATCCACTGTCCATGTTCATTCGCTCTGATTTCTGAGCAGCCCGTCCAAGTATGTCTCCTTTGATAAGCGTTTTAGCTGTGACTTAGAGCAACCCAATGAAGCGAGCGTGACTCGATTGTCCCCCCTCTTATCAATCTCCCGCCTCTGCCGTTTCCCTTTGCTGCTTTTTCATTCATTCATACATTCATTTCTCACCGTCTGCCTCCTTCAGGTTTCCTCTTTTTAGGGACTTGAATTGATTCTGTGACACAACCATCACGTCCTTCAGGTCAGAACAGTTAACCCTCAGTCGTCTCTGAACTCATCGGTGAGTTTGCCAATCACATCAGCTGTTTGCAATGATACAGGCATGGCACTGACCCCCTCCATTAGCATTGCTTTCATTCAACATTGAAAGTGAAGATTTCAAAAAGGTTTTAGCTTTGAAATTGTTGGTGTAAGATAAACCTAACAAAAGTTATGACAGATAACTATCAGAATCCTTAGAACTGAATAAACTTCAATGGAGCTTTGCCTGTTTTTTTTTTGACTTTTTTCATATTTTGATCTTGTCTTTGCTTTGTTTGTGGATTTATACTTTTTTATTTTGTCTGTACATGTTTATTCTACAACAAAAATGGTTTGATCTCAATTTTTGTGATTTTGTGACTCTGCAAAAAGAAATGATAACATTTACCACTCATAATTTTTGGACAGTTTCAGGTTCATAGTGGCATATAATCAAAACCATAGCTGTAAAAAAAGAAGCTGGAGTTGAATTTAAACGATGGATATCAAGCATTGCCACAAAAAAAAATCTGTTTTAAAGATAAAGTAATCAAACAAACTGTAAAGTAGAAAGGACGTTCAAAAGGCCCTGAACTACTAAGGGTTAGGTAACAATATGAATGTCTTGAATGACCATGTAAATTTAAAACCCTATGCACATCAACTGAACCCTATATACCTCATACATTGAATCCCTGGTTTACGTGTGCTGACTGGACACGGTTGAATCCTCCAGATTTTTTCCTTGCTGACACGTCAGTGTGTTGTTTGAAGTGATTGGTCCTGACCCAGAGGGACAGTCCTGCTCCGAATGTCACCCTGATATGAATGTGACTGCAGGTCGCGCTGCCAGCTGTGCACTTGATGACAGAATGACTCACATGCAGATTGAATGGATGGCATAGCCTTAAAGAGCAATAACAACAATAACAGTAGATGGTTTTCTATTTTACCTGTAATGCACTTTGAAGATTAAGTTGTTTCAATGATTTAGAATTGTGGTTTCATTTCAGATTCTTGAGTTTTGGGATTTTGCATTTCACTGACACGTCTCACTGAACTCCTTTGTTTTGCACACAATACATTTTTCCTGATGGTAATCAGTCATATTTTGCCAGCAGAACATTTTTATTTAACATAAAGTTGTGATAATTGTTCCAGGACAGAATCAAGCAGAATAAAAGTCAGAGTGGAGACAGAGTTCATGTCCCCTGATAATCTGGAATGAATGCTTAGTCTGAATACACCCAAGTGGATGCTGGTCCGGAACCAGGACCCGCCCCGACCCATCTACGAGGTGGTCTCAGTTGGACTAGTCTTATGTTCACTCTGTGTTTTTCTCAGTCTGAATAGGCTCTGTGCTGAGCAGAACAACTGGACCAAATGGCTACTGTAGCTGGGCATTGCGGAATGTAAACCGATTAGAAAGGAAGCAACCAATGAGCCACAGACATCATTTTGATGTGGTCAGATGAATTCAACGTCTAGCAGCATGCCTCTTCCGTACCAAAGCAGCAGTAAAAAGTGTTGCACCTGACGATGATACACATGTTCAAAATTGTTCAGCAAACTATAAAGTTTGAATAAGTGAACTATCCCAACAAGGCTTACAAAGCGCAGGATTTCCATTATTCTTTCTCTTATTGCTTTGCCCCACCTTCACGACGTGATGTGGTTTTGTTTACAAGCTTTGTTTCAGAACAGAAATATCCGGTAAACGGCAGTCTGAATACAGACCAAACGCCAGGTTCAGGACTGGATCTGAACCAAATTAAGCAGGCTCGGTCTGGATCAATGGACTTTCCCAGTCTGAATGCACCGTAACAAAAGCATGATGTTCTTACATTTGTGCACTGACCCCTGGATCTGGTTCATGATTGGTTACATCATATTATTAATAAATGCATGATATCCTGTTTAGTTAAAGCTGTTTAATAAGAATTTACTTTAAAATCCCTTTCAAACTGATTTTAATTGTTTTGAGTTCAAATTAAAAGTCCCACACAGAAGCAATGTTTTGGATGTCAAGAGAGCAGTAGGAAGCTATATGAAGGTGAAGGAGAACAGAAAAATATTGAGGGGAGAGGTTATGAATGGCAATAAACACACACAGAAAGATGTTGATTGAAATTTTGAAATCAACAGGAAAAGCCAATAAAGTGATTTCAGAATGGGGGGTTAATGAGAAGGAGAATTTTGGTAATGGTGCAGGAAGCAGAGTTCTAAAGCAGCTTGAGTTTATGGAGGAGCATTTATGGAGGGGGATAAAAAGAAAGGATGTAGAAGGAAGGATGGAGGCAGAATGGAGTGTGATGGAGGGATGAAGGTGTTGATACTGCATAAATAGAAATATGTCAGAACTATTTAACTTCTCAGTGAAAGCATTGTTGGGCTGGATCGTTACGTTGGACATGTAGGACTGGCGCGCAGTAAACCAGGTTTCGCTTCACAGTGACTGGATGATAGGCTTCATCCAGTCTGGATCCTTGGGCAATACCCTTACGAAACTCCCTAAGAAACAAACATGGTGTTTCTGCACTATAAATGGTCTGGGTGAATACTTTATTCTGATTGGATGCTGGGTGTTCCAGAAGAAGTTCTGGTCACATTGTTCCATATGCGCAGGCTTCTTCAAAGAAAACTTTGTGTGCATACAACGAAGTGTGTGTTCAGAAATTGACGCACGCCGAGGAAGCTTGAATCGGCGAAAGACGGTTGATTCGCGGAGTGTAATTAATCAGCATTGATATATAATAATGCGTTCATTTTTTTTTCATTATTGCATTAATGTTGACATGTTGGATATTTTTTCCATTCAAATCATTGTGAATCAGAAGCAGAAAAAAATTAACATTTGAAAAAGAGCATATTTGTGATGTAGAAAATACACTGGTTGGACCATAAATTCCCTTTCCTCTAAGCCAGGGTTAGGCAACTCTAGCCCTCGAGGGCCACATTCCTGCATGTTTTCCAACATACCATGCTCTGGCATGTTCTAATGGCCAAACACACCTGAACCAGGTAATCAGTCATGTGTAGGGCTTGAGTATTTGGAAATCATGCAGACGCTGCGGCCCTCGAGGCCTGGAGTTGCCCATCCCTGATCTAAGCTCTCAGCAGTGGGGAGGTGAAGGTGGGTGGAGTTGCTCCGTGCCAATGATCCAGAATGATGCAGAAACTATGTCTTAGAAAACGACATGGGCTTTTTGATTTACTCTAAAATAGCATCATTGTAATGAAAAGAACATGTGGGAGTGCATGCTTTATTTTTTGTCCAAAAAATGCATGTGTTTTTTGCACGTTTTGCATTTCAAAATAAAATTAGCAATATTCTCCAGTCAAGTCAGGCTCAGGTGAAATGAGTGTAGTTTACAGTAATGACTGTCAGGTGTTGGTTTTCCGATTATTCAGCCACAGAGGAGAAGAATTAAGGATTACTTTCACACACATTTGGCCAGCCAGTTGGCCTTCTCCTGCTGACACAGCTGATTGATGGTGATGATGGCGAGGGAGATGTAGGTGTTGATGGATGGTTGATGATGAGTGTGGTAATGATAGTTGGGATGCTTTTCCTTCTTGTGGGTAACACAATAGACTGCTGCTGAGAACCCAAACAGCCTCCCAGCTCCCATAGATCATTTTCCTCATTAGGCTCGCTGCTGCCCCTACAGGTGAACCAGCCAACTGCCGTGACGACCTTCTCTGTCCTCATTGTGTCCACTTCATTACACATGCATAAGTCCACATGTGCATGTTTAAATAGTAAACTAGGCCATGGGATCTCTGAGGTTTTGGCTTTGAAGTTTGCTTTCATGAGTTTTTGTTCAGTCTCTGCACCTCGCCTCAGTGCTACTGTCCATCATCTGGCTCAGCAGGGTCGTTCAGCTGGGGCATCGCCATTTATTAGCTGCTCTTGTTGTTACACCAGCAAACAGACCACAGAATCAATTGGGCATTAAAAGCTGCTTGTTGTTCGCAGGCCAGAACGGAGGAGGACAAAGAGTCGGAGAGGCTCTGGCAGCAGGAGGAATAAAATGTTACCTCGTCAATTTATCAGACTGTTCAGGATTGATAGTGATGAATCCAAATGATTCAGAGAATCACTGAAGGAAAGCAGACAAACAGAATCAATATGAAAAGGCCAAATAGGGGATGGAAGTTTGGTTCTTGCCTTCAGAAAATGAAATCAAAAAACGTATTTGGTTCGATTTATTTATTTGTTTCTTTTAATTTTGAAATGCGTGGAGAAGATATGGGGTTTATGGGAAGGTGAAGTTGAAAGGAGAAGCATCGGCAGTGTGGGAATGTCATGTAATCCCATTTAGGATGGAAAAGTGCTCCAAGAAAACTCTTCAGGTGCATAAAGAGGGAGGCAGAGTTAGAATGAGGACGAACAAGAAAGAGATGTTTTTGAAAAATGGGTTGAACAAACTTGTGAAATGATTAAAAAGGTAGTGAGGAGAGTGAGGGGGAGGCATGGTTTATTTTGAGTGTAACTTCAGGTGCTGAGACTGCGTGGAGATCATTCATGCAGGTGTGGTTCCATGCATCCCTCCATCCTCCAGTTGGTTCTCTTGTAGGGTTCTTCTTTTCATATTTGCCTGATGTTTTATTTATGAAGGCCTGAGAATGTCAGACATGTACAGCAGAGAAACTGAAGGGATCAAATGGGAGTGTGAGAAGAGAACGGGTTCAGATAAATTAAAGTGATAATGAAAGAGTGACGGGAGGAAACCCCGGATAGGAAGGAAAGATGCATGTCATGTTATTAGAGTAATAACTGTAGCTGTAGACACTGCTGGCTGAGGGAGGTTGTGTTCTAGAAGCATTAGTGTTCTAAACAGCACATTTTAATGCTGTTTAATTTCATCAGTATTTCTCAACTTTACCATAATTATGTTTTTTCTATTTATGAGCCTCTGCTCACAGTATGTGTGCTCTTGCTTGCTGTTCAGAGTGAAGGCAAAAGGCAAAAGACTCCCGCTCTGTTTCCCCCAATGGACATGGTAAATGACACAATTAGATTATTTATGAGTGAGAATACTCATGGGGGGCCTTGGATTCCATGTATTTATGCACCATTACTTAAGGAGCTGTCATGACGGCGGCAGATTTGTGAGCATTTTACTGCCTGCAGACTCCGAGCAGGAAGAGAGGCCAGAGCCACACCTCCTTCTGACAGTAGAACAGTGAAAAGACGAGACCTTTCGGATCGGTACCAATGTCTTCCTCATTCACCATCAGTGAATGTGTTTCCACACAAAAACAAAGTGTGTTTATGTGGGTTTTACGCTCATGTTTCAGTGTCTGAAATGCAAATGTGAGTGTGGTGGCTGTTCTGCTGGGGGCCATCTGGCTGCCCCAGCTTTGTGTTCACCCCTGGTATGGAGCTGTCCCTGAGCATTCTGGGACAGCAGATACATGGAGTGGGAGGGAGATGTTTATTAGGAGCATGTCAGCAGCACAAGCCCACAGATTCCCATTAGCTGCTCAGGTGCTTTACTGGGGGCATTGTACTGTCACCAAGGGAAGGTGGGAGTTCAACTGCAGCGAGGGACACAACTGAAGTCAAAGCCACTGGAAAGATCTGGATGTTGAAGGTTTCTCTGTCATGGAAGAAAAACTGCAGCCTCTTTTACAAACCAGGTCATTAGCAAACGAGGCACCTCATCCTTTCCATGTCCCACAACCATGAGAGTGCAGCAGTAAATGACTGTGGAATGTGCTTTCTATGAGTCTCAGACAAAGACATTACCACACAATGAAGTAGTTTGAAGTTTCAAATCAGTTTAGTAGCAACATTCAGAAGCTTTATTAGGTATGGTCCCTACTGCATGAACCTGTATAGCAAAAATGTTCATGCACATGTTTTTCTATGAGCATGCCGTGAATGACCGGTTATATTGAACACATACACAAGAGTAAGTAAAAGACGCAGGCACGTCATACGGACTACCCACCTACCCAAATCCTGCACGCTCCACAAAGAACCCACCGGCTCTGATCACGTAATAAGTTGGCGAGAAATGAGAAAATGAAACAAGTGTAGTTTTTGTGGGCATCCTACAGGCGTCTCACAGGTTACATTACTATCAACTATGGTGTACGGGCACCGTATCGGTAACGGTATCATCCATACATAAGAAGTGCGTGAAACTTCTGTTTGCCTTACAAATACTTCTCAATACTCTCACCTCACAGTTGTTGTATTTTGTTGTTCACTCTTCAGCATATCCCTTCAGGGGTCACCGGATCCCCTTCCTGACACAACCCTGTATTGCATCCAGACTGGGGACTGGCATAGGGGGCCTAGACTCAGGCCCCTTGTGACTGCACAGTTTGACAGTATCATGAAGGGTCTTACCCAAGGAGCCACGCTGGATTCAGCTCATCATGGCCCCTGGGAAACCTGGTTTTCCATTTGCCGGTCCTACACACGCCATCCACACACAACCGTCACACGATCCATGTTTATGACCTCCCTTTAGGTGGGTGTATGAGCCTCGAGGGAACTGCTTGTTACACCTGCACTCCTCCCTACGGCCCTCCATGGGCCCAGACAACCCAATACCTGCAGCTCCCGTACGGGCCATGTGCATGTGACTAAGGCTTTAGCCTTTTACGCTGTTGTGGAAGAACGTTCTTTTGTTACATGTCTCAACTTAGAACCAGATTCCTTTAAATAAGGTTCAGGTGTGTATTAGGTTGCTAAAATTGGGTCAAAAGAGCCTCGTTGTTCTTGTTTTACTATTGTTGTGGACGTGTTGCATGACCTCCTTTAAGCCAAGCTTTGTGCTGTTCAATTGATGGCCTTACATTTACAACAATACAAGGGAGTCCAGCACGGTTTGTAGTCAACTCAGTGACAGAGATCTACAGACGACCTTTCATCTCCACAGTTGACAGCTGAAGTGATGTGGTTTTAGGTCTTGTTCAGTGAAAACATGTTTACTTTATTGATATCTGTCCACCATTCAAGACATTTTGGGATGGTATGGTGATTTTTGGATCTCCATATTATTCAGCAGAGCTATGGTGTCAAGATGATATACATGCCAGAGGACAATAACATCCTAAAAAGTTTACCAGTAGTTCTATTTTAGGTTAATAAATGAGCCTCAAGGCACATGCTCACTCTGTTGAATCCATGTTCCTGGACTCGATGAATACGCCTTTGTTAACAGGAGAAATTCGTATTCAAGACAAGCGAGAGTTGTATTAAAAATCCGACAAATTGTGTTCAATACAGACATGTCAAAAGAAAAACTACACGAAGCATTCATTCTTTTTCTGCAAAGATGAACACAAATGATTAGTTTGAGTGCCACTTTGCCATTATGAACACGTTTCTTATTGACAGTTATCTTAATTCATACTTTGCTGCAGGTAGATTTGTGAATGAACTCTCTTACGATACATACAAAATGAAGCAGTTTTGTTGAATTCAACAACTCAACAACTTCAACAACTGCACCTGGAAAGTTTGTTGAAATGAAATAGTTAGATTTTTAAATCTCTGCATGAATTTTGCTTCCGAGGCACAAAGTTCTGACACGTTTGGATGTCTTCAAAAATGTTGCTGAACTCAGTTTTCTTATTTCAGTTGACCAAATATTAAAGCAATTCAATAAATTCATAAAACATTCAGTGGAGCTGTGAAAGGGAATTGAGAAATGTGAATAGGTTTTAAGAAATAGGTATTTTATAAGTTGGGATGAACTGAATGAGAAGATATTAAAACAAAAATGTCCCTGTGGAACATCGCCGGACAACTCAAAAACAAACAAACAACAAACTCAAAAACAAAACTACGGTGGCCCTGAAGTGCAAATCAAAGCAACAAATCTATCGACACAAAAACGACAAATAACAAAGCAAAAAAAAGATTTAAATGCAGAATTACAGCATAACATTTATGAAACAAAACAAAATACCAGTGACCAAAACAAAAATTAAAAAAACATGTCAAAAAACAAAAGTAATTTTCAGAAAACAAAAAGAATAGTTACAAATAAGAAAATGAGAAACTGGAAAAGGTAGGAATTATGGGACATCATGAGTGATGAGTGAGGATCGCTTCATGGCAAATACCTTTTAGTTAAAATGATGGACAAACATCATCATCCAATCAGCAATGTCCCATAATTTGCTCTTCAGGGCCACCGTACAAAACAAATCATGAGAACATAACACAGAAATATGAAATCATTCAGCAAATTTTCCAGATGTCCCTGAAAGAATGCTCCCTGTTTCACATCAGTGACAGAACCAACAGTATTTGTCTTGGGTTCTTCTTTTTCTCAGAGGCATTGGGCAGCTGGTTGTGCTTTATTTCCTCTAACACATTTTTTCCTGCGTCTCAGATGTAAAACTGCAGCAGTCAGTTAACCTGGCAGTGAGTGGGCGGGTGAAAGGTCATCACTCTACTTCTAAAGAGGTTGTACCTGCACACAGCAACATCCATGTGTGATAAATGTTGTTTATGACTGATTGTTTTTGTAAAGGAATGAATAATTAACATTGAAATGTCATGTAATTATCCTGGAGCTGGATGATAGTAACTAATTATAGATGCATAATATATGTTCCACTCAGTCACTTAGCATATTAATCAACCTGACTAGGGCCATATTGAATCAAACAGCGTACTGGCTGAAACACTAGTCTGATTAAAATGCACAAACAGAACATGTTTTAGGAGCGCTGCAGGGCTGCTGCTTGTTTCTGCTCAAACATCATCAGCGTGTTAAGGTGGTTTCTGTAACCTTCAGCTGTTTTTTCTATTCTAATGTTTCTGTTTTCGGAAGCTCCGTAAATTAGTTTTAGTGTTTTCATTTATACTTTAATTTTGTTTGGCAATGTTCTGCTATTGAGTTTTTAAACTGGAATTGATGGGTTTGATACACGTGCCAACAGTAAAAGTTTCTGCTTACTTTTTGTTTTGAAGTCCCGCTCTGACCATCTTTAGATCTATTGTCAAAGTTTTCCCAGTGCTCTTTTAATTATGATTCTGCTGTTTTTGACAAGATCTAAAAACCTGTGTTGTTTTCAAAGACATCATTTCTGCAGAGTGGCGGGAATTTGTTTGAAATTCTTCTCTGGGTTGCAGGTGCAATCGTTGGTGTTGACACACGGTATCCACCCTTCCCCTCCCCTTTGCTGAGAGCTCTCTGTTAATTTAACACGCTCTACCGCTAGCTTACAGCCCCTCACAACAACAACAACCAAACATTAGCGGTGAGCAAAATTGGAGCTATCCATACGTGCAGTTAATATCCAGATTCCAGCTCAGACGAGGAAAACAAAGACGTATTTGTCTGCAGGTGGATGCATCAGGAGGAGCTTGTGGCCCGCCAAGCGTATTTTTTAAGTCACAAATAAGCAAACAGCATTTCTTCATTATTTTTGAGCTTAATTTTTTAATGTAAGTTGTCCATCATCAGAAAAATTCTACAAGAACATGTTAAAAACAACAAAAGCAATTTTCATCTGATTGGGGCTTCAGAAACAGTTTTTGATTTAATGTGTCGTATCTTTTGCAACCGGTAAACCAAATCTTTTTTTTTTTTTTGGTTAATTAAAGTTTCCATCTATTTTTCACCAGAAAAAAACAGATCATGTAGTTAAGGCATTGTAAATTTAAATGAGACAATATTATAATAAAACTGATGTATGTTAGCACAGTTTTCCATCACGGCACAGTTTAGAACATCTAACTGATGAGGGCAGGTCTGCTCTGTTCATCTTAAAAAAATCATTTTAAATAGTTTGTAATGCAAAACTTTAACGATATGATTTCAAATATAAAACTGTAGAAAAACAAACAAAAAAAAACAACAAATACAGACAAGTCATTACAATAACTGATGTGATGGAAGTCACATTTGTCCATGAATGTGATGAATCCATCTTTAACACCACAGATGCCATCGGTGACACCTAAATAACCTATGTTCTTTGACACACTATAACCCTTTAACTGTTTACGGGCTCAACATAAATCAGTTGATTCTATTGGTTTTCTCTGCATCAGAATCAGCCGATTTATGTTGATTGCATAATCACTTTAGAGGCAGACTAGGGAGAATCTGTCAATCTTCTGTTGTTGAAGTGAGACTACATACTTTTATTGAGGCAAATGATTGGTTAGTTTAGAACGTGAGTAACTTGAACTACAGAAAAAAATATGAAGACGTTATCAAGAACCTGTTAAAAAATAGCAGAACAAGAATATTTAGTCTGACCAATAGAATGTTATTTCTCTAAGGAAGTTTATGGGACTTCGCAGGTACTTCCTGTTTGGAAGGTCATGGGGTCACTCAGTCCAGTTGTTTCGTACAGTCAATGCTATAAACCAATGCGTGAAAGAAACGTGAAAGTTGAGTGTGACAGTTACGGCTTCAAGGAACTATATTCTAAAGAAAACCCAGATGCACACAGACTGACTCGGAGCTTCCAGAAACGCTCTGTGCCCAGAGGTCTGCTACCACCCCCCACCCC
>BSAI01000104.1:507762-525530 GCA_036245035.1 Adrianichthys oophorus
GGGACAGAAGATCAGTAGTCCCACCTTCCTTGTGTAATGTATTTGTGTGTGTGTTGAGGTGTGTTTCTTGTGATTGATGGGTGTGTGTAATAAAGGTTGCAGTTAAAATTGGCGAGCAGGGCACTGAGGACATCTCCTGAAAAAATGTAAATTTTATCAACAAAAGTTGTGAACCATTTTTTGTTGATTTTACATCTGTCCACGTCCGTCAGCTGTTGAGTTTATTTATATTGCGGCACAACTTCAGAGGTTTAAAAATGATTTGCTTTAAATGAAATACAGGAAACTGACTGTATGACTGTGTTGCATCAATGTTCAGTGTGCAGCATTAAGAGTAACGTAAAGTAATGTATCACAGTGAGACATTCCTTGTTGCTTTATTATACACTTCAGCATTACTAATGAATGTATCTTAATACTTGTTGAATAACTCGTGTTTTTTTTCTGCTTCTGGTCAGTCACCTCAAGCTTTCTTAAATTCATATCTTCAGGGGTCATGGGGGCCAACACAGCTACAGTTGGGTGAAGGCGGTGTTCACCCTGAACAGGTCGCCAGGCTGTTGTAGACGCAATCACAGGTTCACACCTGGAGACAATTTACAATCACCAATGAACCTGTGAATCCTGTTTTAGACTGTGGGAAGAAGTTGGAGCGCCCGGAGAAAACCCACACATGCATGAGGAGAACACTGGTCTGGACTGAAAAATCACTTTTTCTTGTAACACCAGCAACTTTTGTTCATCTGACCGTGGTATGAAACTGTAGTGTCCGTTTGTGCTGGGAAACCATAAGTTATGGAGAACCAGCACGCTCCAAGCTGGCTCACTGACAGGTCTCTGCTTGAGTTTCTCCCTGATCAGTCCTGACTCCTGCACACAAGAGCTGCAGCGCAGACAAGCAGACATTTAAGAGAGTGCTGTGTTATCTGCTTTGTTTAAACAAACCACTGAAGCTAGCTTGTGTACTGGTTCAACTCTTCTTCCTCTTGTCCTCAGAAGCTCAGCAGAAGTAAAGCAAAGATAAAATCAATTCCAGACATTCCATTCTTATAATGAACTGCAACAATTGTAAAGAAAGTGTGTGTGTGTGTGTGTGTGTGTGTGTGTGTGTGTGTTAGGTGAGGACTTGTGGCCTCTGTCACTGACTGTGCACAGATGTGGGGTGTGGGTGGAGGTGCTGCACCCTTTAATAACCCTGCCTTTTATCTCAGTGTGGGGCGGATCTAATTTCATTGTGTTGGAACTGGCGTTTGACGCTGAAGGAGCGCCCGCTGCTCCCATGTGGCGTCCGCCAGCCGTCAGATTGGGTGACAACCTTACATGACATATCAGCTTCAGTGGAACAGTATTGGCCCTCGCCTCCGAGAAGCGCTGTCCTCTGGACTCCACGTGTTTGCAGCTGTAGGTGTGTTTCCCATGGCCCTGGGGTTCTTCTCTTTGCAGCTTTGTCTTTAAAGACCCGCTCCAATGATGATGGTCTTTTTTGTGTTTTTAACCTGTTCTTGTAGAATTTTTCCCACAATAGAGGACCTAGATAACAGAATTTATTAATAAATCTGCGTTTCTAAGTATTTCTTCATTCAAATTGCGTTGGATCAGTAATCCGGATGCTTGATGATGAAGCTACTGAAATAGGCTTCTCAAAGTTTGCGCACACCCTGGCCTGCTCACTCTTAGGTGTGCAAGAAATGACGGGTGTTCAACACTCGTGCAGGAGCGAATTGCAATTCTGGCTCAAAACTGTATGACTGGATTGATCCAAAATTGCTTTCAAATATTTTTGTGCTTCTAATGCTAGCTTTGAGGTTGTACATGAACAGAGCTCTCAGCGCTCACCTTCATTTACCAATTCTGTAGTTCAGGTTTATTTTTCAGGTCAGGTCCTTTATTTTTATTTGTATTCTAACCCATTTTTAACATAACTTGTTAAAAATTACCAGTTTGAACCTTTTTGAGGTATATTTCAGGTTTTTCTTACTACTTTCTCTATTATTTATTTAAACAAACATTAAACTCTGCAGTAATCACAGATATTTGTCATTTTTGGATTTAGGGAGCTTTTTCTAGCCTACACCTTTTTTTTTTATAGATCTTTTACCACATTCATGAACTTCACAGTTTTAGCAAATCTTTGAGCCTTTCAGGCTCACTTTGTTAGCCTTTAGCTGTGTTAGCTTCTTCTGTCAGCATCCGAACTTGCCTTTTCAATGGAAATGCATTTTTTTTCCACCTTTGTTTAGTTGACTGCTTTCATCGGCAGCTATACTGAGGCCAGAACAACCAAATCATTGAGTTTCAGAGCTGCTTGTGTGGCTGCAGCCAAAGAAAACTCTGCCTGTTTTGTAAGATATCAAACCAAGTTCACCCTGTCAACTTTGTTTGACCTTTTTCTTCAGGTTTTTGATGCATTATTCCACTCATCGTCTTGACTGTAGACATGACACTTGATGTCCTTTTGTTATGGCTGCTTTTCCTCCTCTGTGCCTCCAAGCCTTGATGTTTTATTACCCACAAGTCTATTTTTACAGTTTGTTATCCGTGAGTGAAACTTTCCTGGCAGGAGCTGCTGACTGGTGCCAGTGCGAGAAAGAAGGTCCATCCCAGGTCTCAGCAGAAGAAATGACTCACTTCCTCTCTCTGATCTATAGTGACCTGCACACACTGACCCACTGGTGAACTCTGAACATCTCTAAAACTGGAATGGGGAGTCTGTTCCAGTAAGAACATGTTAAGTTAACTGATTTAGTCAGAACTCATCCTGATTGAAGTTATAAATCAAGCTTCAGTCATTACATGTCATTGAGTCATTACCTGTCCAAAAAGGTGTTCAAAAGCTGACGCCCCAGTGTGGGAGGAACTACCACCAATATTTTGTCTTTCTTTGTCTCATTTACAATGCAAAGAAGTCATGTTTATGTTTACAGGTTGGGTTTATTTATTTTGAAGGGTTCTAGAAAGTACTTCTGTTTCTCTGTGACTCAGTTTGACGGCTTGCTGTCACGAATTTGTCAGAGGAGAGAAAAAATAAAAAGAAGAATAAAATTTGAGGAGCTTTTTATTATTGTCTCCATGAAAAAAAAGAAATATCACAAAGTTCAGGAGGAGAACGATCAGATCGATCCTCTATGTTGGATTTGGACTCCACCTGCTGATCGAGTCACTGAACACGTCACGTCCCCAAAGCTGAGTCCCTGATTGGTCCCTGATTGAAAAGGACATTATCCAGACGTCACTACCAGTTCTGAGTCCCTCACTGGTCACAGTTCAGTTTTTGGTGTTTTATTGCCATGCATTCCAGTGCATGATCAATGAACACACGGTTTGTACCCGTGAATGCATTCAAAAAACTTGCATAACGACGCGTTAACACGAGAGTTCTAACGTGCGTTTCCATAGATTTTCATTAAAAGTGGTGGCTTGAACGAGCTGGCGCAGCCGGTGTGAACGTACTTTAACAGAAAGAAGTTTAGTAGTGTTCAGAGAGTGACGTGAGGGAAGAAAGATGTTAAACATTTTTTATATATTTGTTTTTCTAAATTGATTCAACATTCATAACACTGATTTTCTTAAATCTGTTGTTGCATCAGTTTTTTAGTTGTCATGAATACAGCAGACTGCTACAACTGTAGAGGAGCGCCCCTATGATTTCTTAAACTCTGTCTCTTTCAGTACTACAGCCTCTTATCTTTTCTTTTACTCTCTGAGCTTAGAGTTTGGTGTTCCTAAAAAGTGCAAGTATCTTAGAATACCTTCCGACTGAAGTCCTTGATGAACCCCCAGATCACGGCCCACTTTCATCTCCCACCAGCTGAGAAGCAGGAAGTGGGTCAGCCTCGGATGTGAAGGTGAACCTGAGCTCCAGCTGATGAGGAAGGGGAGGAGCATAAAGGGAGTAACCCACGTGTTTCATGAAATTGAACAGTCCACATGAACCCAAACATGTGATTCCCAGCGTTTCTTTTTAAGCTGCCCTCCCCTCCTCTCCACTTTATTCTCCTCTTTAATAGGCTTTGGAAACATTTTCAAAGGAAAATTCATGTTCAAACATTTCAAATTTACATTGAAAGGCTTTTGGCCTCAAACTTTTTTGTAATGTGACAAATAATATTAAAAAACTGCATTAGTTAGAAGTGGATTAGGATGCTTATTTTTATTCTTCTATCTTCTGTAGTAAACTTTTAGTTGAGTTAAAACAACCACAGCATTCAAGGACTTTCCACCTTATTGAGCAGACCAATGTATTTTAGCAATATTGGAAAGAAAAAGCCTCTCTGCTGCTGAAAAGTGTGAAATAGTTGAATGCCTTGACACAGTATGAAAACCTTGGAAAACTTTTTCTTGGAAAACATTTCGCAAAAACTTCAGATGGATGGAGTAGTGGGTGGTTGGTGGATGGCCACTATGTTCCATAAAGACTATGACATCAGCAAGGAGGTGGTGGAGTCATGGTTTGGACCGGAATCATGGGGAGAAGGCTGGTCGGTCCAAAATAAAGGTCCTATGTTGAAATGGAACTTGACCTATGAAGATGTTTTGATTGGAACAGCTTTGCATTTCAGTAAATATGACCTCCTGATGCAGCAAATTCAACCAATGACCATTTTCAGTGTTAGAATCGATCAAACATTGTGGAACTCTGGTGTGTGTAATAATGTGGAACAGTGCATTTAAACATTTTTATTTAAACAAAAAAAAAAACTGTCATCTTTAGGAGGTTTGTTTAATAACACTATTATGTACTCTGTTTAGCGACTTGAAAATATGATTGGTCGTCATTTGCATTAACTGTTTAGAAAAATCACAGAAACATATAATTTGCATAATAATTAGCTGTAATGTGGATGGTTGTTTTATTTACAAAGTCAAGAAGTTCACTAATTTTAGTTAGATTTTCCACTTTTTTGAATTTGTTTAGTTTTTTCCACACTGCAAGGTCCACAATAAAGCCTTCAGTTGTTTATATGGGTTCAATCTGATTGTGTTTACTGATTGTGTTGCTTTTTTAAAATATGTAAACTAGGATGGTTTTTTTAATCAGACTTTCCCTCTTTCCTGGAGACAGGGTCATTAATAGCCATCAGTACTCTGTGAAGCACCTTTTTATTCCACATTTCATCTCATTAAGCTCAAATGTCTGCACGCTTGGGAAGATATCCATACTTCAAATGGGGGAATGGGGGTTTGTTAAAGAGGCACAACGAAAGCTGACCTTTTCTATATGGCTCATTGTTATTATTAGTAAAGTAAAATACAAGTTTAAAGACATAGTTGAGCCTCTTTTTAGTTTTATGTTCCTGTTGCCGTCAGTAGCTCACTGGACTATTTTCCTCTGGTTTTCAAAGCAGTGGAAACGTGAGAAGATGTGAAGCCTCTGAACAACTTGCTGCTGCTATGCACGCTGAGTGCCTAATGAGCAGAAACCGCTCCTCCTGCTATTTTTTCTGCTTTTCAGCCTATTTCATGGATATACTGCAAAGTGAGGTGGGATGTTGCCACGGAAACGGCAGACAAAGACCATGGCCAGGAATGTAAGCAGCAGGCGTTCTTTAGGTAGCAGCATGTGTGTATGTTTACATGCTGAATCTGGAGGTTTGTCACTGGAGTTCATTCTCCTTTGCCCTTTTTTCATCGCAGAGAAAAGTATTAACTGTTTCATGTTTGTATATTCAAATATATTTACATGGTGTCTGCATTTAAAAGTAATGTTGTCCACATTTATATTGTGCTTTGTACGTGTTTTTACATGCATTAGTTAACCTCATTGCAAACATGGCATTTATTGATTGAAATGACTGATTCAGTACATGTGTTCCTGCATCTGTGCGCGTGGTACTGCGCATTGTCAAATTACAGCGCCTTTTACTACAGTAATGAGACGATTATGATGTACTCTAATGTTTGTGGATAAAGACACCCTGCAGTTGTGCCAGCTTCAGCCTAGAGACTGATGACGGTCTCCAAAAACCCATTTCAGAGTTAACCTGCAACCCTCTGTTCTTCTGGGAAAACTTTACTATTTTTGTAATTGCCTCCCATCTGACTGTTTGGCCCACAGAGCAAAAATGCACAAACATGTTAGCATGTGGAAATCGGGTTTTTTTTTTAAGAAAAAAAAGATTATTGGGGTGTTTTTAGCATGTGGTACAGCTGAAATGAATTTAACTCTTTAACGTCGGAGATGTCACCAGTGACACCTAAATAACACAAGCTATCTGACATGCTGTACCTCTTGGATCAACATGCTTTTCATCTTGTCTTTGTACGGCGTCCGAACCTGCCATCATACAAAAAAAGTGTGCAAATAAAAAAATAAACTCTAAAAATAAAAAGAAAAGCTGCAAATAACAAGAAACACTGCAATCAAATTAAAAAAAAAGAAACGCTAGTGCAAAAAAAAAACCAAAAATGATGCAAATAACTTCCACAACAAAAGTGAATTATTGGGGATGGCTTTTGCTGATGCACCGGACTGGAAGTAGACCATTTTAGCCGTCAGTAATTTCCACTCGGATGTGTTTTGGTTCCAGGCTCTCAGTAGCTGTTGTTGGTTGTGTTTGTCTGGATATTAGAGTAAAGCTGCATATTAGGGTAAAGCTACAGAACTTGATTCTCCTCTCGTTTGTGATTTTTCTGTACGTTGGGTTTCTCCGCCTTACCTGAAGCTAACAATAAACCAGCATCCTCCAGGTTACCTTCAAACCTGCGTCTTCATGGTCTAACCAAATAACACATTCAAAAGTACACAGTCATACTGAACACTAACATCTTCACTTACTTTTTGCTTGTTTTCCAATTTGTACTCCAGTGGTACTCGGGCAAAATCCACCCCTGATAATCCACTTTCATTGTGGCTTTTTATTTACCACGTTTCTTTGTATTTGTTGTAGCGTTTCTTTTATTTCTTCTTTTATTTGCAGACTTTATTTTTTACATGCATAATTTTTTTAAATTTTTTTTTTGCTGCAATGGCGGGTCTCGGCCACCGTAGTATTGGCACCAAAATGCAACATAACGTAAAGTGATGCATGACACCTCAAAAGCTGCTTTTCTCCATAACAGAATCAGCTGACTTATGTTGATTATGAAAGCCCTTCACTACTGCAAAGTGTTGCATATCAGTGCAAGGCTGCTTTTCTCTGCTTCAGAATTCACTGGAATTACATTAATTGCTTAAACGGTTGAAGAGTTACAATAGTCAAACTAGCTTAAACTCTGGTGTTAAAGGGTTAAAAGGCCAAACGAAGAAGCAGATTAGTTCAAACAGTTTTGGTTTGTAAGAAGAGATTATCTGCAGTTGAACACGTGAAACAGATAAATAAATGGACCCAGTTGCTGTGAGTAACATCCACACATACAACATACACAGATGGTGCCTCATAGTAGCATTAGATGTTACTGCAGCATCACACCGCTGGAATTTTGTCTTTTTTAACTGCCAGTGATGGAGAGACAGAATGGCTGGATTCAAAAGCACAAAGGGGCACAGTGGACGAGCTCTGAGGCGGCTGTGAGGGAAGGGCAGCACAGTTGGGCTCTGGTTGTTCTTCCATTTTAGTACATGTGGCTGCAAACGTCTGTGTAGGTTCTGAGATGTGAGCATCTGTCGGAATGTTCTGTACTTCAGAGGATCCTTAAGATGGTCTGAGGAATAAAATGTTGCAGACCAACATGCAGCATTGACTGTATATAGAGTATATAGAAAAAAGACAAACAAATAGTGTGAAATATTTACTTTGGGATACAAAAAAAGTCTAAACCTAAAGTCTTTGGTCACATGCACCAGTGCAGGGGTTTACCTGTATGGAATTTCAGGTCGTCCGTGCCTGTAGAGGGTCATTGACACTAGTGGCCACATCTTAAAGGGAGTGCAGGTGTGTCTTGCGGTTTCTTGAGGTTTGTGCAGTCACCTTCAGTAACTTCATGAAAGTGAAATGGACCATGTGGTAACTCTATCATGAAGTATTCGTTAAGTTGCTCGCATTTTTGTTAGCTCAGCATTTCTCAGGAGTATTAAATTAGGGTTTTGAAGAGCTTATTGGCCTTTTGATTGAGTGTCTGCCTTGAGACTGGAACGTCATAAGTTCAAACCCAGGGCTGAGTCATGCCAAAGACTCTTTAAAAGGACCCTCCCTATTTGACATTCAGCACAAAGATGTTGGTTTGGGGGCTTAGTACACCACATGGTTCCTGAGTGCGGCTGTGTCTGCAGCTCACCCCTCCCCGAAGGGATTGGTCGAATGTGGACAACAAATTTCACACACCTATGTGCGTCACAGCTAATAACGTAGCCAAATAATTACATGTTCAATAATGTTTAAACAAATAATTTATTTTGTCCAAATTTGTTGAGATGCTTACAAGCCTAAATGTGTCATTTTTAAAAAAAAAATGATTATAAATGGGTATATTATTATTATTCACAACTTAGAGGCTAGTTTTTCAAAAATTATAGAAATTTAATTTTTTTGGAATTGGTTTATTTTGAACAAGACGAAAAACTAAAGAAGACAAACAAATACATAAATAGTGAAATGTACATACACGAGTGATTGAAGAAAGATCTTTTGAAACATGCTTTAAAAATCCGTATGTATGGTTGTACCTCAGATCCGGGAATCAATAGTTGGGTTCATTAGTTACAGGTAGGGCATGTTTTCTGCCAGCACAGAGTTTAAACCCTGGTTAGATGAAGTCTTTAGGTCTAGCACAGCTAGTCAGACATTTTTATTTCAGCCCTAGATAAAAACAAGCATTCTCCTAGAAATATCACTCTTTAGTGCAACCAAAAGACTGAGCCATATATTTAACCGAATAAATCTTTACATTGATGCTCCCTGTATTTGCTTCAGGTCATTTTTCTCCAATTTCTCTTCTTTGTTTATAAAGTCTATTGCTCAGCAGAAATGGAGGTGGTTGCCATTTTTATTTATACTTTGGGGCTAAACTCAAAAATTACTTCCCTCCAAGTTTGCATTAACATTTTCAATTCTCTTGGAAAACCATTAACACGACACTTCAAACCAGAGTTGATGATTCTTTCCACACTTGTTGTGGCTTTTCCTTACATGCTTGGTAAAGTCAAATCGTCACTTTTCCTTCTGTTTTTGCAGGGGGATCCACATTGCCCCCGAGGCCATGTAAATGATGACTCTCATAAGTGCTGTGGTTGAACGGTCCTCACATAAACATAAGCCAGTGTTTGCGTTTTGGTTCTTTTGAACTGCAGTTGGCTTTAACCAAATCGACGGCATTGGTCAGTTAACTGCGTTGAAACTGATGCTTATTCTTCTGTCTTCGACACAGTTGACTCCTTTCATGGTCAGCAGCCTTTATAAGAATAATAAATGTGTGCAAAGGATGCAAAAATGCAATGAATGAATTGCAATGTCTACAAATCCCATTTTCTGGGTAAAATTTCAAGTAATAGACAATTCTTAAAACACATTGGCGAATTATATACTTCACAACAGTGACCAACTTCAAGTTTATTCATGTTTGGTGGATGGACACATGATATGGAAGCCTTGACGCTTGTGTCACTCTTTCTGAAGTGAAGCCATTTAAAGCAGCGTGTTGGAGCTTGTATCAAAACACTGGAGTCATGTGACTGATGATGTTTGAGTGCCATCGCAGTTTGGTTTCGCGCTGCATTGCGTACGAAGCCGTTCATTGTTTCATGGACTGTTGGTGTGTCTTTGGCTCGCGGTGTTTCCATGCATTCTGAACCAAGAACCACTTGATAGACATGACAGATTTGAGTGGGTTGATACCAGCGATAGAAGATCCAAACGGAAGCGGTTGTGTGGAGATGGAGATTTGGAAAACGAGAGTATTTTCAAGGTGAAAATAAAGAAATAAATAAAAACCTATAAGGACAGATAACTTGTCAGCTTCCAATAATCATTCCAAATCAACCGTACAACTCCCCAAACCACAAACACTTTTCTTTAAAGGTTTTTCTTAAAAAAACTTCACACAAAAAACAATGTTTCTCAGTTCAAACAGCCCAACTACTTGCAAACTCGGAAGGATTTCTAATCCTGTCAAAGCTTTAAATAAACACTAAACTAACATTTAACTCCTGATCTCATTTGCATTTATTCTTTGAATTCATCTGGTATGGGTTTTAGAGTAGTGGTCTCCAACCCCTTTGAAACCCCACAGAAAAAAAAACACGGCCTACATTTTTAACTGTTACTTCTAATTTGATTCTGAAGGAAGTTTTATTTTGGAAAACTTCTGGATTCTCTCCACCACATCCATGTCAAGAATGAGTCGGATGTGAAGGAGTGAAAGTGGAGTAGAGCATCTGAATATATTACTGTAATGATGATGACTTAACAAACACTTGAATGACCAAACAGTTTAGAGAAATGTACACGTGTAGCACGTGAATAGCTGTCACACTTTAAATGTTAATTCCACTGATTTTTATTTGACAGGATTCTCACACTCGGCGTGTTTCTCTGTGGTAAAGATGCTCCAAGATTAAAAGTTTAAATATTGTGGCTGCCACAAGTGCCTTAGTATGTATGCATGCATTTTCTGGGAAGATTGTAGTGTTTATATCTTCATGTGTAAACACTGTTTAATCAGTTCAAGTGTTTATAGCTTTTATGTTGCTTAATTAGCTTTTTCTGATAAGTACATCTCTGCTGTGGTTATTTTTAAAGCTGTTGCCGGGATTAGATTTAATATGAACTCCTTTGAACTTCTTTGGTTGATAAAGCTGATCTTTGAGGTCTTGGGTTTGGCAGCCCTCATGTAAACTATTATTTCAATGTCTTTATAAACAGCAGCACTTTAAGTCATGGAATAAATGTGTTTTATTCAATACATGAGCTTCATAGATTCTAAACATGTCCCTATGATGGCTGTTAGTCAAACTCTTCAGGACAGTTCACGTCTTACTCAAACAAAAGACCAGTTTTATTCATAGAGCTCTTGTAATTGTGAAGATATACTTGAATTGAATTTGCATATTCATTCTGAACTGGTGATAAATGAAACACGGCAGAGTGAAGAGAGCTGATTAGATTTGATTCTGTTTAAATGTCCTAACATTTCTGGAATTCTGGTTTTGTTTTGTAGGGTTAAAAAAGCGTTTCCCTGTTTGCTTTTTTTAAATGGTAAAATGGTGTATACCTGTGTAGCACGTTATTACAATCTTGGAAGGCCCAAAGCGCTTCATGGTCACAGTCCCATCCACCTGTGCACACACACATTCACATGCACACACATATGCACACCCTGATGGTGGCTCCACTGCCGAAGACTGCCACCAACCTAGAACCACCAGAGGCAAAGCGGGGTTCAGTGTCTTCCCCAAGGACACTTGGGAGGGCAAGGCAGGAACCGAACCTGCAATCTTCCAACCAGAGGCCAACCGCTTTACCACTGCACCATGGTCATCCAAAAAAAAAAAAAGACATTTCATGGAAAAAAAGGTTAAATAAACTCTTGAAAAATTAGAAATAAAACAAAAGCAAAAAAGAATGTAGCTACCCTAACAGTTTATGGTCTGTTTTGTTTGTTTATCTTCTTCATACAAATTGTGAAGATCAATAATTCAAAATCTCCAGACATTTCTCTGAGCTGGTGCCAGCTGAACAGTTTCTGTTGATCTGCCTTGGAAACGTGACTCCCAGAGGCCCTTGACTACAGAGGAGTGCTTAACAGGAAGCAGATCTTCCAGCGTTTCTGCTATACTGCAGCACTCATCAAAAGTTCTGCCTCACTGCATTTACACATTCAACTTTCAGTGTGATCTGAATGCAGAAGACAACGTCCTATTTGTGGTCAGAGCTGCAGTCTCAGGGCTCATTAACATCTAAACAGATATGAAAAGCTGGCATTAAAAAGAGCATTAAGCCAACTAAAGGCGAGCTAAGAGCTACACCTTTATACAAAGAAAGAATAAGAAGTGGTCTATGCAATATTTAATTAAATATAAATAACCAAAAGGTATGTTTGCATACCTTCAAAACCTGTAACATGTCACAAATATGGAACTTTATTCATAAAAGGCAGATAACAATGCTCAGCGATAGTTATCAGAGTGACATCCATCTCACAGAAAGCTGATGTTCTGCGTGACATCAAAGACACAAAACGATGTTCTCAGATTCTCCAGGGAGCGGACTGACAGCAGCTGAATGAGAGCCAATAATGTGTTTTCCCCAAAAATTCTATGAGAACCTGAGCACAAAGGAATGATGGGATATCAGCGCAGGCTTACTCCCTGTGAACAGTCCCGCCCACAACTCGAAGAGACGAATTTCTAATGAACTTCTGCCGCTCTGCAGAAACTATGTCCTATAAAATGACACAGGTTTATAGATTCTGGCAAAAACGGCATCATCATAATTAAAAGACCACGGAGAACGTTCTAAAAATGGATCAAAAGATGATTGGAGGGGGGCTTTTTTCTTAAACAGGTAAAATACCACAACAAATGTAAGGAATTCAGCCAAAACACTTTCAGTCAGAAATCAGTGACGGTTTTTTATCTTTTTTTTTTACACTTTTCAACAGAAACCTTTTTTTTATTACAAGTGACATGAATCCCCAGTAGATTTGATGCATGAAACGTGTAATTATTTTCTAGAAAGTAAAGACTGTATAGTCCAAACACTTTTTGTTTTTTTTGTTTAAGTCAGAACACAAGATGACTTCACGTGCTGTTGCAGTAGTCCACTGACAGGCGGTGGAGGCTGCAGCTCTGCTAAAGGTTGTTATGGGAACGCTGTCAGATCTGAACTGGGTCACATGATGCTCGGAAGCAAGAAAGTTCCGCTGGACATTTGTGGGGTAGGGTCCACACCAATCATTGCAGCACCTACCTCTGCACATCCCCGTTTACCACAGAGCTGCCCTGTGTTTGCCTGTGTGGGGCCTGGAAGGAAAATTGGACCTGCCAGGGCTGAGGAGTGGAGGGAGGAGATGAGCATGAATTCATTTTTCAAGGTTTCCTTCCATTTGTGTGGAAAGCTTACATGCATTTTCTGCTGGTGTTGTGCATGCTGATCCACTTGTGTGCCAGGAGTTAAAGAGCTGGCAGTGACTGTGATGTGATCTGACATGGTTGAAGCTTGTAAAGGATGCTTTGGGGCTCTGTTGCTCCCAGTAGAAACTCACATCCACCCCCCCGTTTCCATCTTGCCTCTTGCTCACAGCCGCAGTCCATTCATCTTCTTGTTTTGTTGGCATGCTGCTTTTCAGCTGTCCTGCATCATCATGTTAAGCAGGATTGTTTATAAGAAGCAGAATCTAATATTGTTTGTCGTATAAGATGCTGACTCGTCACGTTTCTTGCAGACAGTCGTCATTTGCTGACTCGTTGTGCACCCATAGCCTCTTTGTGTGTCACAGTGACTCTGCTGAGGGTAAAGACAAACCAAGGAGAGCCACAAGAGCTTAACAACAACACAAATAATCCTTTTTTCATTTTTTAACATATTTTTTTGGTATTTAAGTTTTTTTTCCATTTATGTGCTTTAAAATTGCTCTCACAATTAGAACACTTTTGTGTTGGAACAGTTGGAACAGTTGGAACACTTTTTTGAGCAAACCAAAAAATATTGAACACAAACTCCTTTTTATAACCAAAATTCAAGTGTTGATATACCTTATTCTACAGTCTGCCACCACAGCAAGACAGTGGAACAGACATGAGAGGGATTATATAGTTTTCTTTAACCCATTTGATCATTTTAAAGACTGGGATGAAACAGAAAAGAAATAGAGAAGAGAATCTAAGAAGGAATAAATAAAGCACTACAGAGAAATGGAACTACGTAGACTTTGGTCTTCGTTTTTTTTTTTTTATTAACTTTTTCTTGATCATCTAGACAAAAATAAGTGCTAAGAGGTGAACTTTCCCTCTGAAATGATGTTTTTTTTTAACTTCTTATGACGATCACTTCACTCAAAAAGGAATGACGGCACAGCGCAGTCCATGCGAAAATCTGTTACCATGACAACGTGACGTACCAAAGTTTAATAGTCCGCTTTTGAAAAAAAACAATTTAAACGTAAAAATATAACAAGATAGAAATTCATATAATTGATTGAATATTTATATTATTCATAAATGACCATGGTGTGAGCAGGATAATGCTCCTCCAGGTGTGCAGTAACACGGAAGAAACCATCCACACCAAAATTATATCAGCAGGAGTTCAAAAGAATAACACTTCACTGCTTTTCTTTACTTCAGAAACCGCTGGAATTGCGCTAAGTGCATCAACGGTTGAAGAGTTAAGGAAGTCAAAAGAATGCGTAAAAAGGTTAAACTTGGCTGTATTCATCTGCGTTCACACCCCAGAAGCAGCTAGTTTTAATGTTAAAACAAGGTACAGATACGATCACAGGTCCTGCAGCACGATTTGAGTGTCGGCAAGGACCAGCAGCAGCGCGATTTTAGCATGTCGAGGCCCATTAAAAAAGAATCTGAACTTTGGCACGGACGGAGCACCTCATTAACCAATCAGGGACTTTGTGCACGTGTTGTGTTTAGTGACTCGATTAGCGGGTGGAGTCCAAATCCAACATGGAGGATCGTTCTTGTCCTGAACTTTATTTTTTTTTAATTTTCATAGAGCCAATAATCAAAAGGTCCCTTCTTTTGATTCTTTTTTTATTTTGCCCTCCTGTGACTAATGCGGGACAGCATGTCATCAAACTGGGTCACAGAGAGATGGAGGTACCGTTGAAGGACATTCAGATGCAGCTCTTAGAGTAGATGGTGAAGCTCGCTGTACTGAGAGTCTCTGCAGGATTTCATAAACCCAAACATGGAGATGTGGTTACCGATGTTTTTGTGGAGCTCTTCAGAATAAATAAACTGATCTTTTGAGGTTATTGGTGTCTTCCATGCATTGTAAATGAGATAAACACAGACACCGCTCCCTGTAGCGATCAGGCTAAAAACATTTGGCGGTAGCTCCTCCCACATGCGTCCAGGGCGTCAAGCGTAGGAACACATTTTTGGATAGAGGCGGCTGTCACAAATTTGCCGCATGTATTGCATTCGGTGTAAACACAGCATGTGTTTTGATCCAACCTTGGCTCTAGGACACAAACCTTTGTTCAGATGGCAATGAAAGACAAAAATCTCTGCTTCACTAACTTGTTCTGTTTTTTTTTTCCAAACCTTGACCTACCTTGACTTGAGTTACTGCCAAACCACTGACATAGAAATGCATAAAAACTTCATCACTGCAGTCTTTTTTGCTTTTATCAGGTACGTTGATCTTCCTGATTCCTGCTGTGAAAACGCACTGCATCCAGAAGTGACTGCACAGCCCCCCCAGCATGTCTTTCAAACTCAGCTTGGTTCAGTCTTGAACTTCTTTTGTTATCTAAAGAACAAACACGTTCCTTCAGTAGGTTGTGTTCTCGCCATCCGTGCCCTGCATGTATGTTCTGCTTCGGTTTATCATGAATGCTCTGGAGGAAACAGGATTAGCTCTAAGTGTGGAGTGGGCAACGGAATGGGTGCCTTCTTGACCCAGCACACTGTTGGAAGCAGGCAAGACCCACTCACTAAGCTCTTTAAAGGATTGCTTACTGACAAACAGCACTTCTAATCTGGTCTCCAGATTGCCACTGTCAGAAACAATAGAGGTGCTTATAAAGTGGCATCTGTTGCAGGGAAAGCACCTCTGTGCAGCTCCCCACTACACACAATAAGTCAGCTTGACTTTTGGTGAAATGAGCGGTCAAGGACAATGTCGTTAGGATTTGACTGGAAATAATGCATTGGAAATGCAGACTGCAGCCGTTTAAGTATAAATAATTGAATTTACATAATCTTGTTTTTGTCATTTGCAAGTTAATGAGAGTAGCTGTCTGTTTACTGGTCAACATGTCTGCAGCTACGTGCAACCAAATCAAATTGAAAGTCAAGAGCTGGTATCTCACTTCTTAATTGTAGTCCTTCCAGCCCAAGACTCTAAAACCGGGCTGGTTGGACCCAAACATCCTCAGTACAACCTGCTGTTGGCAACAAAGCTATAAAGCCAGATCAGTCTCATAATTCATTAACTCATGATCACACTTTGATGAAACTACATTATTCAAACATAAAAGTTGTAGCTATCAAAATTAAAGCAATGATTTTATACCAAATGACCGTATTCAGTTTTTTGTCTTCGTGGTAGGTCTGGACAGGTCTAAAATATGCCTATGTTGCTGTGTGTAAGGCATCGCTTTTATTTGCTTTCCTTTTTATTGATAGAAGTTTTCCAGTTGGCTTTTCTAAACCCAATGAAAACTTCAATCAACTGGAAGAGAAGTACAACTGTCTTTGCACTGTGAACCTATAAAACTATGCTTCCAGTGTTTTGTTTCTACAAATTGTTTGCTGTGCAGCAGAAAGTTTTTTGACTGCTGGTTTTTGTTTTACGCACCCACTTGTTGGTGTGGCTTGTTGATTGGAAACAGTCCCCCCCAACCGTTGCCAAATTAGAGCCTTTAATTCCAGTGTGGCTTAGAGTTGGCATGTTGCTCGTCAAGCTTTGAACGTTTTAAAGTCATGCTTTGAAACTTTGAAGGCTTTTTCCTTCTTCTTTTTTTTTTTTTTTACAAGAATTTCATAAACTTCATTTGTAACCCTTTAACTCCCATCAAAGGCTTGAGGCAGGAAATGGCGCTTTAGATTTGATTTCCTCTCTATATAACCAGCACGCTTACATCAAGACTCGTATTTTTGTCGGTGGTGATGTTATTTCCTGCTTACACTGTAAGATTGTCTTTTCCACAACGTATCACTTCTTGGTGGCGACCTCGGCAGCAACCAAATGTTGTTTTGCACTAAAGCAGGTGTTTGAGTGCTTCCCTGTAGGTTTCATGATGTCTGCTATAAAACACCTTTTATGGGCTTTACATCACTCTCAGAGTAGCTTGAGCTTTGGATGTTGTGTTCGGAGCTGAACTGGGTGGGCAGCTTTAGGCAGCACCTCTCCGCTCCTTCAGCGTGTTACTGTGCAACATCGGGAATTCATTAGAAAATAGAAAATTCTCACGTTTTCCATAAAACTTTCCCAATTCATAAGAGGACCTGATAAAATCACAAGCTTGTTCATGTCCAAGCTTTTATCTAAAGTATTCTATTTTACAAGTCTATTTAACCTATTAATACAGAGTTATTGATTGACTGCTATAAAACAGAAAAACATTTTTTTTTGCTAAGTATTCTTGAATTACTAACATGTGCTTCTCTTTTCTTTTTCTCTTGTTCCGTTTCCTCCTGACCTCCATCTGTGGTCTCCTGTCTTGTTTTACAGGAAAGTAGTTCTAGTTTTTTATCCTGAATTTCCCATACTGCCTCGTCTACATTGGTTTCAGCTGAGTACTGCCCTCTGCCAAAAACATCACCCTCCCATCATAAAATTGCGAGTGCATGCCAGATGGAAGGCTTGACACAGCAAGTGGCCGCTGTGCACTTCATCGTAAAATTTGGGTTGAACTGATTCAGATTTCAGTACATGTACAATCTGCTTCTCAGGCACATCAACTCTTTTTATTTTGACTTTGTGTGAAGTTAAAACCACATAGTTTTGTTTAGAGCAAGACTAATTCAACCAGACGATGTTGTGATTTGTTGTGAGAGCAGGGAACAGGTGGAGGAGAAGATGGAGAGGTGGAAGTTTGTCCTGGAAAGGAGAGGAATAAAGGTTAGCTGGACGCAGGACGGAGTACATGTGTGTGAATGAAAGGGGGACCCAAATGAAAAAGTGAGGTTACAGGGAGAAGAGATGAAGAAG